>JAQZBX010000544.1:79769-105302 GCA_029593785.1 Cabassous unicinctus | reverse complement strand
TTGGGAAGATTTTGGTCATCATTTCCTCAAATATTTTTTCTGCCCTTTTCAGTTCTCTTCTCATTTTGAGAAAACCGATAACGGGTATGTTTGCACATTTTAGGTTGTCATTCCCTAAAACTCTTTTCCATTATTTCCATTCCCTTCTCTTTCTGTTCTCCTGTCTTTTCTGGTTCAGATGTTCTGTCTTTGAAATCACTATTTCTGTCTTTGAGCAATTCAAATCTGCTCTTATGTGCCTCTAATGTATTTTTAATCTCATCCATCGTGTATTTCATTACCAGAAGGTCTGTTACTTTTCAATGCAGGCTTTCAGATTGGTCTTTAGGTTCACCCAGTGTCTTCTTAATATCCTTTATCTCTTTAATCAAATTTTCTTTTAATTTTTTTGGTTTTAGGAGAGTTGTGTGGTTATCACTGATTAATTCTCTTAAATCCTGTATCTCTTCAGGATATTTGTTTTTTTCCTTTGTGTTGGCCATCTCTTCCTGTTCTTAGAATGGATTATAATTTTTTGCTGATGTCTAAGAATATGAATATGTTGGTGAATTTACTCTGATGGCCGATTTCTCTATCTTGCCTATTTTTCCCCCCACAGCTCTTCTTTAATATTTGGTTCAACTTAGAATAAGTCTTTAAAATTGCCCAGCTTAAGTTATCAAAACCAGGCCAGGTAATCACTAATGTAGGGCAGATTTTCTCCCAGGATTTCAGGTTAAGAGATAACTAAAAGGAGGATTTTTTCTGTGCAATTTCAATACCAGCTAGCAGATGGTGATTGTCAGTGCACCTTTCTAGAGACTTGTTTTTTTCAATCTCTGCTTTCCTATGTTTCAGTCTGGCCAGAACCTAGATGCAAAGCAGCCTCTGTTTGCCAAATTCACAGAAGAAAAGTCCTCTGACTCCCTTTCCCTTTTCCCTTGAAACAGCTGACAGGGAGGAAAATGTCTGTTTCCCTTCAGTCAGCTGCAGTGAGCGAGGGGTTTTATCCCAGTTTAATATCTTGGGGGTGGAGGAGAGGAGCCCCTTCCAGCTGCCATGTGTGTTTAGTAACTCACATTTGTTGTTTTAGATTCTTTGTCTCTCTGTCCCTCACCCTCTTGGGATTTGTGTAGCACTGGCCTGGTCTGCTGACCCCCAAAGCAGGTCCCTCTGACAACTTTTGACTCTTTTTCCATTTTTTTTTTTGAGAGAATTGAGCCCTGTCTGCTAGTCCAATGCCATCTTCCCACAGTCCTCAATTATTTCTTTTTTGATATATATTGCCTTCTTATTATGGGCAGATCCTCACTCTGTCAAGCTTTCTACATCTTAAGCAGAAGTAGAATGAACTCTCTGAATGATTTTAAAATTTTATTTCTGTTTTAATTAAAAAATATATTGTGATGTGCCTATGACTAATATTCTTTGTATGTATTCTTTTTAGGGATGATTGACTTTTATTAATTGGTAGCTTCCTGTCTTACATCATTTTATGATAATTTCATCTATTTTGCATTTAAATTATGCTTCTTTCTCATTCTCATAGTTTTTACTTTCTGGTTTCTGATTAAATATCTCTTAGGCAATGACCCACATGTCTCTTCCACTCTAATCTCTATTTGTATTCTTTTACTTTGCCTCTATTTTATTATAATCTATTGACTAGTCTTCACTTTTTCTTTGTCGAATATGCTCTTAATACTTTCTTAATTTAAATTTTATTTTTTGTTTTTAAGTTCCATGACCTCTATGTGATATTCTCCATATTCTCAGTTTGTGTTTTCACAAAATATAATCCATTTTTAAATAAAATTTTACTGAAGTATGTAATTGATACATTTACACAAATAAACAATAAATGTATAGTAAAAGTTGTGAACTTACCAAAAACACATGCATGTCATCATATAGGACTCTCATTCATCACTCTACTACCAACAACTTGCATTGTTATGAAAATTTTGTTACAAACTGTGAAATAGCATCATCAAAATAATACTACTATTACCTGTATCTTATATTTATTGTATTTTATCTCCAACCCACCCAATTATTAACATTGTGTATTGGTTTTGCACATTTGTGAAAGTTCATGAGAAAATATTTTCATATTTGACCTGTTACCCATAGTCCTTTTTCCAACACTGGATTTCTTGTGTTATACAGCCCCACATTTTTGTACATGTAATAATGAAAATGTTCTAAAATCAGCTGATGTGATGACAACATAACTCTGTGATGAAAATAAGAGCCACTGAGTGTACACTTTAAATGGATTATACAAACCATGGGACTATATAACACAGGAAATCCAGTGGTGAATGATAGACTGTGGTTAACCCAACAAAGTGGACACAAAATAGTCCTTATCCATATTATTGGAGGCCTTATAAAGAGAGCTGGGGAGTCACAGAGGCTAGAAAGATGACATTGCCATGTGACAGGAGGCAGAAACACAAGCCAAGAAGCCCCAAGGATTGCCAATAGCCAGCACCATTGTGCTGGACTCCAGAAGAAAGTAATCCTTGCTGATATCCTGATTTGAATCTTCTTCTGTCCTCAAAACCATGAGCCAATAAATTTCTTTTGTTTAAGCCAAACCTTTGTATGGTATTTTTTATAGCAGCTTGTCAAACTGTCAATTATTAATTGCCAATGTCTGTTAATTCAATTTTTGGATCAAATATTTTTTTACACTGTCCCCTTTTTCAGTTTTCCATCATATGGTTCTGTGTTCCTGCATGCTTTCAAAATATTAAATAAATGCTAGAGTTGGCAGATTGCATTACTTTTCAGCATATGTATTTGAATGTTACTTCCTCCCACTAGAGGTAGAACATATTTCTCGGACCTATTGAAGTTGGAATTGATCATGTTACTAAAATTTGCCAATAAACATTGGTGAATGTGTTATGAACAGAGGCTTTAAGGGTTATTGCATGTGTGGTTTACTGACTTTGGCTTCTGCCATTATCATGAATGAACCCTAAAAAGTCCATGAGACACAAAGGAATGTGGATCTGACTTGAATCCAATCCATTGTCAGGAGTCAAGTCCAGTTGATCCAAGCCTACATTAGGCAAACCTGCAGACATTAGAACCTGTGAATATAACAATCAGTATTTGTTGTTTCACGTCATTAAGTTTTGGTGTGTTTTATTGCAAAGCACCATTATAGCAATTGCTGATTGTTACACTGAATATATGAGAAAGTATTTTACTAACTCAGAATGGTTATCTTCCTCAAGAGAGTACTTTTCTTTTGTAAAGCAAATATGGAATATTTATGTTATCTCAGTCCAGCCTAATTCACCCTCACATTCAGAATCCCACCTGAAAGCCAGAGATTTTTCTTTAAGCCCATTTTCTTTAGGTAATTGTTGTCTTTCTGCCAAGAAAAACTAAGAATTCCTTCTTAGTTTGTTCTGTTAGCTTTACAACTGCCTCTTTATGTGCTATTTCTTGTTGTATCATATCCTATATATAGACAGTAGCATATATCATATATATATATATATTTGTATATACACACACACATATATATGGACACACATGGGCACAAATACACATAGATACAACTTTTGAGGTGACAGATTCCTTTTTATATTGTTTTTTGAATGATGAACCTGTTGGTTGTACAATACTTTCCCTTATGATCTTGGTCCTCCAAGTTTAGGGTATCCTGATAATCCTAAAACTTCAATTTTTATCTCCCCAGGCCATTTTAATTGTCCTAAAATTCTTGATTTCTTGTTTCTATTTGGCTTCTACTGTAGTTTACACCAATACAAACAACTACTAAAAAAAAGTTAGTAGATTCAGCTCATTTAATTTCCCTTATATCTTTGCCTACTTTGTTTAGTTTCCAGTGTTTTACAGAGATTTTTTTTGTTGTTGAAAAATAAATAATAACAAAGTTTAATTCTTTAGCTGTTCTCAGCAGGATTAGCCTCTGTTACAGCTAAAATTAGAAATCTGTTTTTTCCCTTTTTAGGTAATTTTTATTTCTTCCCTTGTATCTGTTTTTGTCATTTTTTTTCTAGAGGTACTGAAGTTTCACTATGCTGAATCGAGCTGAGGATTTATTTTTATTTATTTTCTTGGCAATCAGTATGTGGTTTTCACAGAACACATGTCTTCAGTTCTGGAGACTTGTTAGTAATTATCATTTCTACTACTTCTTATCTGCCACATAATTCGTTTTATCCCATAACATGACATTTGGAACTATTATCAACTCTCTCAATCTCTTCTTCATGTTTCTTAATTTCTTTTGTGACCCAGCATCCTTGGATCTCTCATTGTTGCTGATGTTGAGGGGTGAGGGTCTTTAAAAGTGTGGAGGTGTGCTTGTATTTCGATAAGATGCTTAGAGTGGCATAGTGTTTAATATACTACCACAGATAATGTGTGTGTGTCTGTGTGTGGCTACACACTTTTTTTTTTGGAAGGAGGGTAAAACATTTTTAGTAAAGAAATACAACTGATAGAACTGCTTGCCATGTTTGGATACCACAAAGGAGACAAAGGCAATATCAACATAAAGACAAGAGCAAAATTTGGCAAGAAGCACAAAACCACAGATGGTTGTAGGTGGCAGTCTCTTAGCAGCAGAAACAGATTTCCCTGATAAAACATTTCATCAAAACGTTGCTTTGAATAAGTCTGTTCTGCCATATTGAGGACAATGTTCTGGAAAAAAATTCTTTGTTAACATAAAGGCAGCAACTGTTGGAGACTGTTTAAGTGGTGGTTATACTCAGAATGATAATATAAATTCTGGGCCTTAAGCTCATCCTTATAATTTAGAATTGAATTTAGCCAGACTTCATCAAAAGAATACACTAGGTAATCATTTCAAAATCCTCAAGACCACTTCCAATGCCCCAGCAGTCCTTCAGTTGTTTTTACATTTTCTTAGCATCCAGAAGAATTCAGAGTTCCAAACTCACATTAAGGACTGTAGTTTTTATTGAATGAAGTTCACAGAGACAAGGGTTCTTGTTTGCTTTTTTAATGAGGCCTTGACATTTGAAATAAGACAAATTTTTGTGTTAATTGAGTGAGTTCTACTGATTCACCTGGATTAAAAAAAGAAGCCAAAGGAACTTATTTTTGGCTCTTAGAAACACTACACTATTGATAAACTTTTATTGCTCCAATGATAGCTTTGAGTATAGCAGTTCTTTATGATATATTTTTATACATAATTGGAAACTTTGTGCAAAACATTATCAACAATTGGGGAATAAGAGTACAATAATTGCTGGTCAGTATTGTGAACAAACATAATCACATCCATTAAAGGTGGGCTTTTAAGTTTAGGACTATATTCCTTGGACTTACTTTAGTTTGGGCATTATCTAAACGTTTTCTGAGTATACTATTTTTCATTTGCAGTAAAAAATATGTATATTGTAATGTTTAAGAGTGCAGATTCCTTCTTAGGTGAACTTTAGAAGTTTCTGTTTCCTCATAGGTAAAAAAAATATATAGTTTCTGTGAAGGCTAGGCTAATGTGTCAACTTGGCCAGTTAATTGTGCCCAGTTGTTTGATCAAGCAAGCACTAGGCTAATTGTAATACAAGGATATTTATGGGCTTTAGCCATCAGTGAGTTTACTGCACTGATGGCTGATTACATCTACATTAACCAGGAAGATTGCAGTCAGCAATGAGTGACTTATCCAATTAGATGAATGCCTTAAAAGGGGAAGTGATTTCAGCATTCAGAGAGAATTTCCCAGCTGGTCTTTGGACAGGCAATGTTTCATGGAAACTCATCAAGCAGCTTCTTTGAACTTTCATCGGAGCCCCTGGTTTGCAGCCTGCCTGCAGAACCTGGACTTTTGCACCCCCACTGTCACCTGAGAGACTCATAAAATCTCATACTATTTACAGATATCTAGTGTTGGTTCTGTTTCCCTAGAGAACCCTGACTCTCACGTGACATTTTTAATAAAGAAAATTAGAAAACACAAATAAAGCACTTTAAACAATATTAGACACTAATAACTCAATAAATATTAGAAACTATAGCTAATATTCATAAAGTAATGGATAAAAAAATTTGTTTTCTGCAGAATGACCATATAGGGTTATTGAACTTAAATTTTTCCAACATTTACTGACATGATGAACTGTTCTTTAATGATTTCATATATGCAAGATAAATGTGTTTCTTGCTTAATCAATTATATAAATACAAAATTTGTTATATTGGCTATTTTTAATCTTGAAAATAATTTCTTTATTCTTCAAATATATTCTTTAGTATTGGAACTATTTTAAATTTTGTATTTAAAAAATCCAGTCCTGATTTAGAAAAACTATGCCACAAACCATCTATGTTTTCGTTAATATTCTCATATCCAATCTATAGTAGGAACATAAACACTTAAGTGATATATGTCAATCATAGCTAAAATGTTATTAAAATGCACATATATTTCCCAAATTGTTTACATATGTCTGAGAAGATGTGGGAGTATATGAAGAAGTAAAAGTTGATATTGATTGCCACGGACATTAGGATCGTTAAAAACATTTCCTTTATGCTTAAGATTATAACAATATCAAAGAATCA
The DNA here is from genome assembly GCA_029593785.1 of Cabassous unicinctus. Taxonomy (NCBI): domain Eukaryota; kingdom Metazoa; phylum Chordata; class Mammalia; order Cingulata; family Chlamyphoridae; genus Cabassous; species Cabassous unicinctus. The sequence goes on along the minus strand of JAQZBX010000544.1, from coordinate 98,735 downwards.
TCACCAACAAAAATCAAATTTTAATAACAAAAATCAAATTTAATAACACATATACCAAACAGAAAATATTTGGCCAAAATTTATTAATAACTGCCCAGAATGAGTTGTGAAAAAGACCCACCAGACACAGTTTAGTAGATAACAGGTGAAGGAGATGCCTTGCCCAGGGACAAATTAGATGTAGATATTGGAAACTACCTCTCTTAGAGATAGAATTACTTAAAGTAAGGGTGAGGTTGAATAGGGCAAGAGAATGCAGTTCACAGATAACAAGGATGGAAGAGAACATTAAAAACAATTGTATTGGTTACAGTTTAACATGGCAGAGTTTGAAGCCAACATTAAAGAAACTTGCTAGTATCTTTGGACACAACTCTTCTTTAAATGCTAATGCTCTAAAGGAAGGAAAAATAATTTTAAACAGTTTTCAGTTCAAAGAATTTAAATAAAAGATGTCATTTTAAAAGCAATAAGATAATTCAGCACAAATTTTTAAATAAACACTAAATTTATACATCTTTTTCTCTTTAAAATTTTAATGGAAAAGAATTCATTTTCATTAAGCACATAATTTCCCAAATAAACATATTTTTTAGGAAAAAAATAAACTTGCATTCCCATTTTGTACTCATATTTCATTTAAATACTTTTTCAAGTGCAGCATTTTGATGTACTTCTCCCTCAGTAAGCTACCTATATTCTTATAAGAAAACAACTAGTTGTGCTGACTTTTTTAAAGGTTAAATGTGTAATGCTTTCTCTACTTGACTAAATTTCAGGTATATATAATTTATTTCTCACTGTAATGAGTATATAACATTTAAAAAAATTCTTCAAATTAAGTGATCTGAAAAGAGAATATGCTAAAGAGACAAACACACATCAAATATAAACTAACTTATAATAGAATCCCTGAGAAATTGAAGTACATTTGATTATAACATCTGCATTTACAACTTACTGGACAAGTGCATATATTACCTCGGGTTTCTTATAGAAATTAAAAGGAGCCTCATATGGCAGTGTGTTTGAAACATAAATGCAGGCAGTTTAGGTGTAGAAAGCAATAGCTCATTTTTCCAGGAAAGCTTTTCGATGTACACATTTTCACTATTTCAAATCACTTTTCCAGATCTGACACAACATCCCAACACAGTGGTCATTGCCAAAACAAAACAAAATCTTCCTTCATTGCCCTTGCCAAACACAATTAAGAAATTACGAAAACATATTGGTGAGATAATGATCAGTAAAATTGTGTGGCTGTTAAAATCAGGAATTGTTAAAAGGAAGTAAAGAAGGAAGGATGGAAGGAGAGAAGGAAGGAGGGAAGGAGGGAGCAAAGGAAGGAAGGAAGGCAAATCAGAAGGAAAAAACAGTATTATTAGCCTAATAGACTATACATTTAAAAAAAGAACGTGAGAGGGTCACTCTTACCAAATTACTGATTTCATGATTAGGCTTCCATAGAAAAGGGAATAAAAAGTTAATTACCTTGTATTGGAAAGTACAAAAACTTTTGGTCTCATTACTTCCATCCTGCATTCCCTTGTCTAATAAGTAATAGCAAAATGTTAATAATGGAAAAAAGATATAAGCAAAGTGACAGCTTTCCTTATGTTCACTCAGCAAATACACGCTCAACCATTTTATACCATCTGCTACACAAGTATCAGAGCAGCGATGGCTGGTGGAAAAATTGGTAGCAGGATAACAGTGGGGAGAGTTCTCTGAGGAAAGAGAAATGTTTCTAACTGTGACAAGACATATAAACAAAGGACTTGAGTGGTCATTCTCCCTGAAGTACAGAGAGCTAAGAGAGAATTGGAGTCAATGTATAGTTAGAGTTGATAATCCAGGTTGGAGGCCCTACTGTTACACCTTTGAATCTGCTGTACTTTAAGAAACAAATAAACACTGTAAAAATAACACTTGGATGAAAACCAAGCTGTCCTCCAGCACACAAATCAATACTGTTTGAAAAGAATGTTTGCTGAGCCATCTGTCTCAAGAAGAGAAATGCTATTGGTGCATGTGGGACTTTTTGGTTAATTTGTTTGTTTTAATGCATTAGTTATAGTTAATTATGCCAAATATTAAAAAACATAGAATCTGTGATCCTCCTTCATTCCCCCATATTTTCTCGAGTATTAAAAAAAAAAACTTTTCTAAAGAGGTGTGTGGCTATCATTAATAGGAGATAACCTGACATGGAAAAATTAGGTAAAAGATGGTCTGCCAAATGGTAGAAATTAAAAACATTAGAGAAGTATAATAAAAAAAGACAATAAAATATAATTTCCACATCTCTATGATTTATTGCAATTATTGAAAAAGTGTTCTTATGGTGATTGTCCTATGTCACACTTTAGCAACCTAAAGTGATAAATTAAATCTAAATTTTTATAAAGCATATGTGAGCTTTCATAATCTGGCACCATTTTATTATGTGCCCAATTTTATCTTCTACTAATCTCCAATGGGAAATACCTATTCTAATTAAGCTAGTTTTTGTTAATTTTATATTACTCATAAGTAGAAGCTACTTCTATTCTGTACAATACTCCTCTGTCTAGCCTAATTCAGCTGCTCCTCAAGTCTCTCACTTCCTCAGAAATGCTCCCTTAATGAAGGCTCCCTATGGAGCTCATTCTTCTTAGACAGACTATCTGAGCTGTGATCTGTAACTTACTGTCATGTTCTCCAACAGTGTCAGAACAATTTGGCATGCTTACCATGTCATCATTTTTTTCCAGTTATTTTGTATAATGTAGCCTTTTCTACAATTCATGTGTATACAATTAGTCTCCAAAAGGATTATAAATTTCTTTTGAGCAGCAACTGTAATACCGTACCATGCACAAATTGGTTTATTTCCATTAGGATTCTGTGTGGAAAACAGAAACCATTCTAGAATTCTACTCTAGGTAGTGTGGGATTTAGCACAGGGAATTGGGCATATTAAAATTGTTGAAGGAGGTTGAAAATTGCTGAATGGCTGGAGGAGCAAAGCTCAGAATTTGCTGCTGCTAACTCCCAGCTTCACCTTTAACTTTCAGAAAATCAGGAATTGCAGGATATCACCACTGATGTGTACAGCTTCCTGACATAATCAGACAGGCAATTCAGAAGGGAACACTTGGAGACCACTGCAGAAATTCAATCTGCCAAGCTTATCCATCTGCCTACTGCTGCTGGAAGACTATTTATTCAGTCTGTCTTCCAACTTCCAGATCTCACAAGATTCCATTTCATTGGTAGAACAAAAATGTCTGGGAGTCTGGAAAACACAGTTTCTAGACTTCAGGTTCCAGCAAGAGAAAGGAGGTATAATATGAGAGAAGTAAACTTAAGAATTTTTCCAAACTGCATCAGTTGTTAGCTATATATTTACAAGAGAATTTGGATTAATAATTTGAAGTCATATTTATTTCAAAAAACATCCTTTCAATAAATTAAGTTACTATTCTAAGTTCAAAACACTTACTTGTCCATGTTAATTAATACAATTGAAATATCTGGCAGAGATATTTTCTGAATTATCATTAATTTGCCAATCTGTCCCATATCTAATGAAGTCACTGAAATATTCCAGAGCCCTGTAAGGCAATATGACACTGGCAGCCTCGTGTTTGGTGTTCACATAGAGTCTCACTCATAAAATTTCTTCCTGTAGGAGTATTAGACACTATAAACTGCATAATTAAAATAAAATGGGAGTGTATGGCATTTCAGGATTTATTAACCTTTATATTCTTCTGTTTTCTCTGCTCTTATATCCCAATCAAGCAATTAGTTGAGTATGATTGCTTCTTGGGAAGTTTATGGCAGATTGAAAAGCAATGTTAGATTGCAACCTTTCTGACTTATGCTATGATAAACCTGACATCTGCACCTGGCAGGAAACAAGATTTTATAATACAGGAAAAAATATACCTATATCTATATCTTGGAGAGAAGTAGGGTTCAGAATATGATGCCATTGCTTCTCACCCCAGATTAGAGTAAGTCTCCCAATTAAGGAGAAATAACTCTGCCTTATTAGGGAGAGAGTTTTGTGGTTCCCTGTAAAGAAGGAATAGCTGCATTACTTCTCATACAGAATAGTTGATGGTAGCAATACACTGTAAGTCGCTAATAAGAAATGGCAGCATCCAAAAGTGGATGCACCAGGGGCAGAGAGCTACAGAACTTAAAGTTTTATGTTGACTAGGATAACAAAGATGACCCAAGAACTGGAAGTACCCATACTCCCTTCCTCTAAACTTTCACACTTTAAGAGCTGCTTTGTAACCTCAAGTTATACTGGGGTATAGTGAAATGAAACGAGAGGTTTAAGTTAAGGTTTTGCACCAATTCAGTGGGATGTGGTCGAAAATAAATTAGTTATAATTTTTTTTTAAGTTGTATTTTGGTCACACTAAAGTAAGTATTAAAGTTTAAAAAAGAGGCTATTATATTCTGGATAGAATTTGAAGTTAAGAATTTGATAGGGTTCTACGTTTACACTTCTGCAACTGAAAATATCTGTTTCAACAGGGAAGGTGAATAACTTTATTTCAAATTCAAAAAAATTGAAATGAAATGAAGCTATTTTAAGAACACAGTGAGGGTGAAAATGTGTCTCTGAAGCAAAAATGCTAGATGATAGTTCTCACACAGCTTTGGAGCCCAGGCCCACATTTTGATATATGGTATATACAATATATCTGGTATATATAAAGTATCCTAACTAAGTCTATGCCTTGTAGAGGGATTTGCCTTCTAGCATAGTGGTGGTGGAACCATTGAAATTCATTTGTCATCCACATTTCATTAGTTTACTGGGAAATATTCTAATCGGAAATTTGGGGGCATTTTATTATGAACATTTATTGATTTTAATATTTATTTCTAAATAGCTTTACTTATAATCTAATTTTCTCTTAGGAATATCTGATTATCAACTGTAAAGCAACTGTCAGTCATTCCGAATCTGTGGCTATTCATACCTCAATGAAATGGCATCAACAGTAACAAATGTTAGTTGAGGAGAGTGAAAGAATAAGAGAAAATGGAAATTTACAGACAATATCCCCTAGACCTTATGTAATATTGTGTGCCTTTTAAAAATAATAAAATAGTTCATGCTTTCTTCCAAATTCAAAATCAAGTATAGCATAATTATATTATTATATATATGTTATATATGATACAAATATACATGCATGCTTAATGTATAAAGTTAATAATTATAATATAATATCCATTTTTGTATTTCTTCTAAAAATAGGCCATTTTGGTACATATTACATGCAGGTTAAAATATCAAGTGAAAAGCTGTGAAGGGTCTGAGATTTTACTCTAAATGTTGAGGTGGCCAGCTCTTGGCCAAAGTCTTATCTGTGAATTTTTGGCCTGAACATTGGCAATTACAAACCTTGTGGGGAAAAGCTGCTCTCTGTAGACTTGGTGCAAAGACAGTGCACTGTAGTTCTCTGAAGGGAGTTGTTGTCAAGGACTCAGGCCCCCCCTTTTTGGTCATAGTATGACCCATATCAACATTTCTAGCCTAAGGCCTCCCTCAGGTACCTCTGCTGAGACCTCCTTGTTAGAGAGAGGTGAGGGAGAACTTGAAGACCCTTCTCTGTAATCTGACTCAGTTTTGAGTATTTTTCTACTCTTAGCCCCCTTCCTCCTCCCAGCCCATGGGTCCATGAAATTGCAGAATCCTTTTTTTTGGGGTTCCCTTGGCAATAAGATATTCTACCACATCCTTGCTACTCCATCTGACCCTCACCAAGTGGTGTTGTTCCACAGGGAAAATGGAACGGGAAGAGCTGGTGCTTTTTCTCTGGGTTAACCTGTTGCTTACACTAACACAGTGATTAAAGGTACTACTGTTATTTCCAAGTTGGTTTTGATTACTTTAACTGGCTACCTCTGACACCTTTGATAAAACAGCTCTTGACAAGACAATTGTAAGCTGACAAGATAGTCTGTCATAGTTTCATAGATATGGGGAGATAAACACAAGGTCTCTGTGTCAGAGACAAAAGATAGTCTATTCATCACAGCAATAACTTTAGCTAGAGTAATGTTTTGTTCCAGTTTTTCAAGCCCCAATTATCACATGGTGTCACAATGAGGACCATGAGTTGACTGCACAAGTGTTACAGGAAATGACCCCTGAAATTAAGAAACCTTGTTTTCATATGGAAACTGCTCATAAAATTGCCTATTCTTCTCTCCAAAGAAAGGTGTTATCTTCATTACAATGTAATGTAACCTTCTATGGAGTGAGGAATGAGATGTCTCTCTTTTTTTTGCTACCTGCTAATCTAAGTAAATCTGCATCAGAGGGAGTTACTGTATCTATTTTTCTCAGGCTATTAGATGATGAACGATTTTGAAAGTACAGATTGAAACAGATTGACTTTTAATACCTAGACAAGTAGAAATATGTGAGACCCATGGCAAATTGTCTCTCAACAATATAAACATACAAGAAAACATGCATGAACACATATACAGCCATTCAATTCAGCACATTTATGTTAGATATGAATACTGAAAAAAATAGAGCTATGAGTACAGAAAAATAAGCAACATAAATATTCATCATGCTGAAGGACTTAGAATTCCTAGCAAAAATTTGAATACAGGACAGCCATAATAGCAGTTTATTAATTAACTTATATAAGTTACTAAAATATCATTCATTAGGAAAAATTCCGGTCAATAATTCTCTAGTTCTTAAGGAAAATATTTGAACAACAGAAATTATAGAGTGTATTTATAAGAACAAGATGCTAACAAACTAGAAGACATATTTATTCATTTATCAATAAGTTTTCTTACTGATATCATATTGAGAAGGAATATTATTTGTTACACATAAAAATTCACAAATTTTATTTTTAAATGCAGGTTGACAGCTTTGAAGCCATATGTTTGATTGGCAAACATTTTAAAGAAGTTAAAATATGCTGTGCAATAAGTGCCCATAATGATTGTGGGTTGAAAATCCAGATTATAAAATTCAGTTTGCATGAATATAAATGTTTTGAATATGAAATTTAGAATTCTGTGTATTGAAAATTGTTTGACTTTTTTGCACGGAAAAACAGATGTCCCCAGATTAGGTATAATATTAATTTAACTACAATATTGCTAATTATTCCTTACTGGATATGTAGCCAAAAGAAGAGCCGACTTTGGGAAATCCAAAAATGTTTGTCTTTCTCTCAAATATAAATATTTTATAACTAGTATGTTGAAGAGTTGAATTTTGGTTACCTTCCTGGATTCTCCTTCAGATTTTCATTCTAGTAGCTTTAGGAATAAGAAGAAAATGATGTAAAGAGTGTGACTGGGATGGAGCATTTACATATTTTACAATAGAGAATATTTACAATGAATACATATATGGGAATAAATATTGGATTCAATCCTGTCATATCAGAAGAGTTTTTTATTGGTAGAAACTCCATACCAAGCAGGAAGCTATTCTTTAATATTCTTAATAATTAGAGTTACTCTAGATGTAGAAAACTTATCACTTTGATCTCGAATTACAACTCTTTCAAATTCCTGCAATATTTGAACTGGTATCTTTTTAAAATCTTGTATCAGGCCGATATTTGGTAATACTGTAAAACACCTATAAACAATTTTTATATATAGTCACATAAGTCTTTTGTAATCTATGTTTCAGAGGCAGAATATGATCTAATGTTATCTCTCTAGTTAGTGACAGACCCAGATTATTAGGATCTAGTGTCTGTCTTCTCTAACGTACCAACTAGTAAGATAACAATCCTAGACTTATATACGTTACTACTTTTGCTGTGGGCCTAGCTAGCACTAAAAATCCAGAGTAGACACTGACTTAAAATAGAAAAATAGATTTCTAAAATGAAATGAGTAATAAATTAAGCCTTTAATTTATGCTGAACTTGAATTTCCACTTTCATTTTCTTTTTGGATGAAATCTACAAGGTTTTTAGATGTGTATTTAAGAAATATATAATGCGCAATGCCTAACTGTTTGAAGGGAAAGAATAGTTTGACACAGTATAAGTGAATATTTGAAAAACGTTTAGGAATACTTGATATTTGTTCAAAAATATATTTGAAAAGTCAAAATCTTAAAGTTAATGCAATAAATTCAATTTCATACTCTTGTGCATTATTCATTAACTTCAAAGAAATAATCAAATTTTCCTCAAAGTAGGCTAACAAAAATATTTAGAACTAATTGTCTACTTTCTTGATTATCCATAGTTTCTTGCTTGAATCAGAATCATGATTTTGTATCGCAATAATTTCAAGTGAGACTCCACATCTAAAAGCCTGTTTATTGTGCCTGAATAGTATGAAGAGGCAGCCTGGATAGATGTTTTCTTTGAAACTGCTGTGCTCCATATGCTTCCTAACTAGGATCAAATTCCTCTTACAGGGACTTTTATCTGTTGCCAGGATATCATGAAGAGTTAGATGATTCTAAGCAGCCCCAAATACCATATATTTACAACCTTCAGTATCAGTAAGACTAACGAGAAAAACACATTTCACTGTACAAGTGTTATGCAAAAATAAGATGTGTACATACTTTTTTGTAAATTTCTATTAAGAGTAGCTCATATCTCTTGCTTAGAACTTACATCCCCATGGTATGTATCTAAATGTGAATTATTTCCTATGCTATTACATAGAAACACTTACTCTCTTATTTCAATCAGCTTTACATATCTAGATCTAAAATTATTAATAGTACACACTCTCAAAACTGTAAAAAGTTAATTTTTTACATTTGAGACATCATTATTTTAATAAATACCTTTGTCCGTTTAAAATCCAGTGAAGCAAGCCATTTTTACAGGTCCACCTAAGTGCTTTAAAATCTGTTGTAGAAGTAATCTCACATTAACTCTTTAGTATAAGTGCACAAACTTAGAAAGGTCAAGGAATACGGATAAGCTTGGGGTATGTTAAAGGGAATAAACAATGCTGGGTGAACATCAGACCAGGTCAAAATGATATTGAGATAGAGTGAAGAAAGCAAAGGTAAGTTAGAATCCCACTAAATTGACAATGAACAGAGCTGTGCTCAAAAGAAGAGTTGGAACTTAAGGGAAAACTTAGAGGGAATTAACAAAATTTACTATGAATTTCTGTAAACATAACAGCCTTCAGGTATTTCTTGTCCATCTGTGAAACATCTAGAAAAAAGAGAGGCATTGTTAAACAGTTTTGAGTTAATTATGAAAAAAAAAAAAAAAAACTTCAATAATGTGCTACTTCTACTTTTATTAGATTATTGTTCTCTCACTTAAATTGTTTATTCATTTGTTGTTTTTCAAAACCAAGTTCTGTAAACCTTATTTGCAATAATAAGTTAAATGCAAATTGACTAGTCTTACCACTGTAGACAAATTTTAAAATAGACAACCCATATAATGCAGCTTTTTCCACGCATTGACTAAAAGCAGTGCAAATTCCTAATCTACGAAAGAAGGGAAGTTCATAAAGTGTACCACATGATCAGTCTTGTTCCTGCTGAAGGAATTGATTGTCCAAAAAGGCATGGTGATCCCACTGAGCAACATGTGCAGAGGTAACAAATCAGAGCAGTGGAAGCACCTGGAATTTGCTGGTAAAGGGGGAAAAAAAATACAATTGTGTATTCAGCAAAACTATATGTCATGAATGAGTGACTTAAAAACGTCTCCACATATATAAACTAATTTAAATTTCAGATTAGTGAAGTCATCACTAGTGATCTTACACACAAAGAAATGCTAAATATTGAATACAGCACTGAAATTGTAAATAAATGGGTAACTATGAGATTATATCTTTTTTTGTTGTAATCTTCAAATAAAAAGATGGATAGTTTAAAGCAAATATTATAGTGGTTAGGATTTAAAATAAAAGTCAAAGTGAAAATCTTACAGAAACAGAATAAGAACTGAGAAGAGTTTTGCAAATGAAATTATACCTAATGAGGTTATCGCATTTGTAAAGTGGGAAGTGAGAGGTAGAAGATGTCAGTTTCAAGGTAAGAATGTGAAGTGTAAAAATTTTTAGACTCTAAAGTATTTTTATCAGAAAGGAGGCATATTTTTACAATAGTGCAACCATAAAAGTGTTTTAAATAGATAATAGCTAAGCAGACCTTAAAAAAAATAAACTAGAAGAAAATCAACAGAATGCAGCAAATATGTGACATATGAATAAAAGCATGAATGGAAATGGAAAAATAATAAAGCAGCATGATGAAACTAAATTAAATTCATCTATATAAATAATTGTATTAGTGCTAAGTGTCCTGAACAATTCAGAAAGACAGAGATTGGCAGACTGTATAATAAAAGTGAGACCAAATTATATCTATGCTTGATAGATGCATTTAAAATATAAAGACACAAATCATTCATAAGTAAAATATACCATGTGACCAGTAAACACAAGAATGCTAGTATGAAGGACAGTAATATCAGAAAAAGTAAACATGAAAAGAAAATAAGTTATACTGATGAAATGATTGATTCATTAAGAGGATATAACAATTTTAAATACTTCTGAACATAAAGCAGATATTCAAAATACATAAAGAAATAAATAACTGAACTAAAGTAGAATGAGGTAAATCCACAGTAATATTGGAGATTATAACACTGTCTCTTTATAATTTATAAAACACAGAGACAAAAAAAATAAGGGTACAATTGTGTACTGTTCTATGTACCAACATGACCTTATTGATACTTGAAGAAATTTATATTAGCCACTGAAGAATATGTATATTTAAAGGACATGGAATGTTCATGAATTTCTGGGTGTAAAGCAAATCACAATATATTTCCTAATATGTATATCTTACATATAACTTCTCTAAACAAGAGAAATAGTAACATGAGAAAATTAAAAAAATATCTTCTTCTATTTTAAAATTAAATAACACATTCTTATTTCAGTTCAAAGAAAAAAGAAGCCACAGATAATTTTAAAAAGATCAAAGTCAATGAGAGTGAAAACTTAACATATAAACATTTGGAGGTTAGGGCTAAAGCATTGCTTTTAAGACAATTTTTAGGTTTAAATGCTAATTTTAGACAAGAAAAAATACTGAAAAAAATAATCCCAGTTTTTTGCTTAAGAAGAAAATTAAATGTAAACTAAAGAAGACAGTAACAAATAATGATAAATGAAGAAATAAATATTTTTTAAAATAAACAAGGAAAATTAAAGCAAAAAAATGAATATTTGAAAAAAATGTATACTCAGAGAGATAAACCCTACATAAACTAAACAGGGAAGGATGAGAGAAAGCTCAAGTAACCAATATCAGAAATAATTAAGGTAGGACAGACAAATTAGAACAGCTCTTACAGATAATGAAAGCATAAAAATTAATATTATTACATTATGTTAATTGATTCAATAGCTCAAAAAAGTGAACAAATTCATTTTTAAAAATTTACTAAAACTGACACAAGAAAAATTAGAAAATCTAAGTAGCCCTATATCCCTTAACAAGTGTACTGACACTCACAGAAATATGCACAGTCATACACAAAACAGGCTCATACGGTTAAAGTGGTGAATTGTCAAACATTATGGGTAAAATAACAGTTAACGTATTCAAATGTTCTTAGAAAGTAGAACATTTGTTAGTTGTTATTCTGAATTTGCCAAGGCCTTGATAGTGACCTTAGAAACATTACTAAAAAGGAAAATCCTGAAAAGAATGCATCCTAATATTTGTTCATCAATTGTAACAAATGTACCATGCTAATTTAAAATGTTAATGACTACAGATGCAAGAAAAAGAAGGTCCTCACACTTTCTGTCTGGTTGTGGCAACCAACACTGAATGGGGGAATACAGGAAATTCTAAAAACATGGGGAGGGGCCAATAATCTTTGCAACTTAGAAATAAACTTAAAAACAACAAATAAAGTAAAATAAAATGTTAATAATAGGGAAAACTGTGTGTGTGTGTGTGTGTGTGTATGTGTGTGTGTGTATGTGTGTGTGTGTGTGTGTTGGGGGTATATGTCCATGCTCTGTACTTTCTGCAAATTAAAACTGCCCAAAAATAAAGTTTGTTATTACAAAAAATAAGAAGAGAAAAAAGAAAGTCACTGATCAATATCTCCTATGAAATTTGATCCAAAGATTATCAATAAAATGTTATTAACTCCAATACAGCAAAATATAAAAAAGATGCTAAGTTTGGTTTTAACTGATAAAAATAATTCAATTTGCTGAATATTTGCAGAAAAAGCTTTTAACAAAATTGAACACCCACTGATGATTTAAAAATAACAAATTTGTGGTATTTAAATTGCCTGATTTCAAATCTTACTACAGAACTGGCATAAATTAAACAATGTGGTTTTCCATAAAGATGGGAAAATAAATCAATGAACCATAATAGGAAGTGAGAAATAGACCCAGATTTGAATGGCCAGTTATTTTTGACAATTACATCAAATCATTTTAATGGAGAAATAAAAAAAATAGTTTGGAACAGTTACCTGTGGAAGAAAATTTGGGGAAGAAAGAAATTTGGGAAAAATTGAGGCATTATCCTAATGAATAGAAAGGACCTTATTGGAACTAGCTTTTTTGATGTGTCTATGGGAGTTAAATCCTTTCCACTAACCTTCTAGTCACAGCAAAGATTTCAATGCCTCATATGTGCATGAAGCAGTATTATTACTTGCTTTTCAAGAGAATGCATGTGGTTTGCACCAGTATGGTATTATTATACATGGTAGTAGTTTGGAAATTAACATGTCTTCTATTTTTCTAGCATCCTTTAAGCCTCTGTGTAGAGCATTATATGAAAACAATGAAGGGTTCCATTTTACACCTAAGGTTAGTGGTCCCTAAAGAGTGGAGGACTAATTAAAGGAGATGCCTGAGACAAAACCTATATGACCAAACATTCAGTGTTTTAAAATAATTATATAAATTCCTGTTGAGTATACTGTTGTAATTACAAAGAAATTTCCATGCCAGAAAAGGGTATTAAATATCTGATAAATTTGGTAGATCACTCTTTAAGACTAATGAATGAGTATAGACTATGGTATGTTACTGTAACAAATAACCTGTAAATCAATGGCTTACACGACAAATTTATGGTCCTTGCTCATGCTATGTTTCCAAATATATTTGTTTAGTAGGGATGTTTGCTTATCATATTTGTTTAGGGACCCAAGCTGTGGAGACTATGTCAACATGTGTTTACACATTCTCTGAGGCAGAAAAAATTACTTGAAAAAGAGTAGCTTTTAAAATTTCTCATCAGAAGCAATAAATAATCACTATACTTATCTCTTTGGCCAAAATATGGCATGTAGCCATGCCTAACTTTAAATGCTGCCTAAACTGTAAAGGAACAGAATACTTGTGAATATTTATGACTACAACAGTTACTATTAGTTGGATCAACAAGCCAGTGCATCTAAATGAAAGATAGCAGACTAGTGAAGTGAGCCAATCTAATACTGTATACTAACTATATCTTCCAAATGGACTCACAGTTCTCTAAATAAACATTTCTCTGCTCATGTATTACTAAAGCTAAGGTAATTAAATTGTGTACTCAATTGATCATTTCATATGCAACTCAGATCAAAGAGCTATAACACAATAAATGCCCCACATTCCATATGAACATTCCTTTATTTTTTTCCCAGAAAGCATTCATGGATTATGATGTTCTTCTGAAAGGAGGTGAAGGACTTCAGTAAGAACTGAGATTAAATTTTTCACCATTTCCTATGAGGCCAGATAGACTTGAGGGTTAGGGATAGAGATTTAATTTGATTCAAGAAAGAGAAAATTTTCTTGTATATGTGAATCTGGATTAAGAATCATACCTGATATAAAAGCTACACAAATGTAGTTACTTTAAGTTCTTATTTAAGAATATCTCCTATATATGAGAGCCAATGAATTCTATTCTATTTTCAAAATTTATGGAACCTTATATTTTGATTGCTTAGTTTCAATTCCTAATCAATGTCAGGCTGCTTATGCAAAGAACGGTATGAATAATTTAGTTGGAAAGTGTCCACTAGTTTATGGCACACAGAACTAGTGGGGAAGTCTATCTTTTGGAAATGTCTTGTATGGGTCAAATAATTGGAAGCAGATTGTTTTATTTTAATATATTTGATTTAATTTTCCTTTTGTCAAAAGACCAAAAACCTGGATAGAAATCTCTACTTAAAGATAAAATATAAAATTCCTGGTTAAATCTTATTGGAATAAATTGCCAGTCTAGTTTATGAAATGTCTAGTTTGTGAAATAGTTGAGGAAAGTGCCACTTCCATCCATTAAAGGGACAGTGGACATTAGATGTGCTAATACTTTTTGTTCAGTGATCTGAGGTATGCAACTGAGCAGTAGCAGAGTTGAAGAGTACTGTGGAAAATAATAATTTATGGAAGGAATAATTCTTTGCACACATGTTCTGTGGCATTAGCATAAAAATGGGTGAGTCATCTCTATCTCCTGACTATATAAGGCATGTCAAATTTGGCCATTAAAAAAAAAAAAAAAAAAGGAAATGAGCATGCTATATCCCTATTGAGAATCTTTGTGACATGTACGGGTACTCAAAAATACATGTTCAATAAATAATTGAAGAGTACAGGAAAAAAGTGGCTGTATTTTTGAAATTAAAACTTGTTTGGTTGTATTTAATGGGAGATTTGAGCAGTGGACTTTTTAAATTGCCCCAGAACTTTAATTGTAATTATATTTTTTGTTTCATTTTTCAAAATTCCATAGCTTGAACATCAAAACCTCTCAGATTTTGTGGCTTGGAGAATTCATCTACTTTTATCTTTTTATTAAATGAAAATCAGAATATCATATACACATATTCAGGCTATCTAGTTCTTTCCTTCATAATTTCTCAAAGACAAAGTTGTTCCAATGAATTTATCTTTAAATTTCTCCCTACCTTGGGATATAATTCATCCAAGTACAAGAACTTCATTTATTTTTTTAAAGCAGTCTTAAGTAATCCTACTGCTTGACCTATCATGGGTACTATTTTCTTTTTATGAATATGAGAATGTCTAAGAAAATTCTACCACCAACTTATGGAGCATCAACAATGGCCTAGTCACTGAGCGAAAAAACAACAGCTGAATGCCCTGCCTTAGTTAAACCTACCCTCTTATGGGTGCAATAGACATTAAACTAATACACTGTAATTAATATGTAAAATAGAAAGCAATAGTTCTGATATCTTGCCATTGTCTATATTTAATTTCTGCTCTTTTGTCTGACTAGATAGGTAAGATTAAAATTATTCAAAAATTGCAATATAACTACATGGGTTTCTCATGATGTTTCTGTCTCCATTCCAAAAAGGACATGAAATTTTGACCATTTTCTTCATTGCTATGTATTCCAATCATAATTCTAGATCAATGTTTGACACATGATAGACATTCAATAAATACTTGCTATAAAAATAATTCATTATGGTTTTCTTTCCCTATAATGGGAAAATTCATATAATTTTATTGTAATGATAGGACTAGATAAGTTGTCCGTTTCACATAGTTATGCCTTCTAGGCAAAATCAGAAGTTGCTGCACATCTCTGGAGTTCTGTCCTTGAGTCAAGTACCCATGCCTGCTCCAGTCAGTTCCCAAGGCTGCTGAGAAAACTCTCCAACTCTGCCAGAGGAGGGCATTGGTGGCCTGTTACCTGACTGTCCATGAAGGATGGCAGACATGTCTAAAAATCAGTATGAGGACTGAAATGTGTGGGTGTGTGGACAACCTCCTTGAAAATGGGATTGCTAACTGAATTAGATCTATATAACATCATTCATTGGGGAGCCAATTTCTTACTCTTTCAATTTCCGTGAAGTCACCACATGCTTCAGGCTAATTTCTTTTAGATAAAAATTCATGAATTTCTTGGTTGATCTTCACAGAGAGCAGTTAGGTTTGACGCCCTTCAGAATTTTAAATGACTTCCACCAATCCCTAATATTCCTGCTGTTGGTAATAGAATGTTTTTTTTTTTTTCCCATCAATTCCTTGAAGTCACCTCTACCCAATTTAAAGTAATTGCATTTTAACATGCTGGATGACATACTTCTGGGATTTACTTGTTGATAACAATATTCATTTTTTCTTGTATTTTGTTTGTGTTTGCAGTACTATCTTTTGTATGGTTGTTTTCAGTCATTAGCTATTATTGAAGAATGTTGTTCATCAGAGCACAGTAGGCAGAAGAGAAATTGAATTCCTTTTTTTTTTTTTTAAAAGAGAATACAAGGCCAGGCTAGATTTAATATAATCAATTATAAGAAATAGATGGTATGGTGTAAAGCAGAATTCATAGAGTTCAGAAAATCATGATTAAAACCTTGTTTTGGATATATGTGAAAATTCTTTGGGTGGTGTTGCAGTTGGGCAGTGTGATGTAATTATGAATTCCAAAAATATAATTGGATCATGCTTGTAAACTGATCTGTTAATCTGGGCATGATTAAGTTATGATTAGGGCGTTGACTGGGCCACGTAAGTAGGGTGTTGAGGCCCACCCCTTGGTGGGTGGGGAATCAAATATAAAAGGCATAGCAAGAACAGAGTTGAAGCAGTCTTTTGAGAAGCAGTTTTGATGTTGGAAAAAAGGCCCCAGGAGAAGAGAAGCAAGCCGTTCACCTGATCATCTACAGCTGACCTTGTGGAGGAAACAGGAGCTAAGCCCAGAGAGAAACGCAGCTCTGGGAAGAGAGGAACCCCAGAAGCCTGAACCCTGGCAAACGCCGGCAGCTGTCTTGCTCTACCACGTGGCAATGGACTGTGGTGAGAGAAGAAACAACACTTTATGGCCTGGTATCTGTGGACTTCTACCCCAAATAAATATCCTTTGTAAAGACCAACCCATTTTTGGTATTTCACATTAACACTGCTTTGGCTAACTAATACAGGTGGGAAGGGGCAAACACAGATAGCCAGCCAGCTAAGAATGCATGAAAGGACAACTTTGTTAGATCAAAGGCCCTGGAGTGGGAGAGGGTGAGAATTAGGACAGCAGAGGGGTTCTCTGGGCTCACCTAACCTAGGCTGCTGTGAGGGTCTGTGGAGGAGGGGGAAATAGGCACATGTGGATCCTAGGCTTTTGCTTTTATTGTCACCCAGAAAGGAGGGGTAGGGCTTTCCCATGGACATTGGAGGTTGGAAGTTTCAAACTATATGGCACATAAAGCAAAAACAGTAAGAGAGAAGATGAGGGCACCTTCTTATCATCCTAGTCATAAGGAGATAGAGGCCATGCTAATAATTCATGTGGCATGAAAGGGAAAGGGGCTATTTAGAAAAGCAGCAGCAGGGAGAAGCTAGGGGTGGCTCTTATCATGCTTACTAGTTGCTGTTATGCCCATTGTGTTAGTCAGCCAAAGGGGTGCTGATACAAAATACCAGAAATTGGTGGTTTTTATAAAGGGTATTTATTTGGGGTAGAAGCTTACAGTTACCAGCCCATAAAGCATAAGTTACTTCCCTCACCAGTCTATTGCCATGTGTTGGAACAACATGGCTGCTAAGGTTCAGCCTTCCTCTTCCTCTTAAGGCTCCATGGTCAGGTTCTCTAGGCTTTGTCTCTCTCCCCAGGGCTCAATTCTCTCATGGCTCAGCTGCTTTGTTCTCTCTACAAGGCCAGCTACAGACTATCAGGCAAATGGCTCCTCTCTTTTTCTGGGGCCTTCTCTCCTTCCTCATGAACAACATCCTCTGTGTGCTTACTTCCTGGGGCTCCAGCTCAAAAACTCAGCCATTTCTTTTATCTGTGAATCCCCACCCACCAAGGGGTGGGGACTCAATGCCCAGCTGACATGGCCCAATCAAAGTCCTAATCATAATTTAATCAATTAAAAGTGATACCTCTGACAGACCGATTTACAAACATAATCTAATCCAATAACTATTTTTGGAACTCATAAACAATGCCAAACTGCTACATCCATGGCAGGGATAGCTCGGATATTCACTTAAAAGGGCAACTTAAAGCTAAGTCAGGGAGAATGACTAGGCAATGAATATAATTTCTTTTATGCCATTACATACCTCAATGAATAAGATTATTTGCTCAGTGTCCAACACTTGTATTAGAGTTCACTGCATTATTTCTAAGTGGCTTTAATGCTATGTACCTGAGTACTACATGAGGTTTGCATATACATCTCTCTCTCTGTTTTTTTTTAAAGATTTATTTATTTACTTGATCCATTTTAAAATCCCCCTTCCCCATTTGCTGTTTTCTGTCCATTCACTGGGCAATTCTCTGTGTCTGTTTCATCTCTTCTCATCCTCCTCCTCCAGTCTTCACCAGGATTTGATCCTGGAGACCTCCGATGTAGGAGAGAGGTGCTCTGCCATCTGCGCCACCTTGGCTCCTGATTTTCGGAGCTTTCAGAGCATCTAGTCTTGTCTCTCTCCTTTTACGTCATCATCTTGCTGCATGGCTCCCGGGGCCTGGCGGCTCACCGGCACACAGAGCCTGGCAGCCCATGCACCTTCTGTATATATATATTTTTATTTTACCGGGAGGTCCCGGGGATCAAACCCAGGTCCCTCCATATGGCAGACGGACGCCCAAGCATTTGAGCCACATCCGCCCCCCTATACATCTCTCTTAATCATCTGAACTGAAAATGAATCTTAGAACCTTTGTTGTCAGACTTTGTATTACTCCCAATTTTCAGCTTATTCTGGGATTTGTGACATTCCTTATTTATGGATTAAGAAAGATAGATAATTGATTCTTGTCTTTATATTATCTATGTTTTTGTATACAGAACTTTCTTTTATTGAAGATATATATCATTTTTATTTGATTATAAAGTATAAATGTTCCCACATTTTAACATCTCTGAAATTAGGATGCTTTTTACAACTAACAGTGTTAGAGTTAAAAAAAAAAAAGAAAAA
>JAQZBX010000544.1:0-79669 GCA_029593785.1 Cabassous unicinctus | reverse complement strand
TATTTTATATATTTTTTAATAATCTGCTTTCTCAAATCTTGATGAATAGCTAATGATACTAAAGATAGTTTTCCTTAGCTAATTGGCATGATTATCTTCTTCTAATATTCTTGTTATTTCCATCTTGCCGTCTAATATCTTCTTATTAGACAAAATACTGTCTCAGAATAGCTTTCGCCTTCTTGCCTTTTCTACCAAGAGATAATCATCTCAGAAGGACAAATAAAGTCTATCAGTCACTGCTTGAGTTAATCCAATTCTAAATCACATCTCTATTAAATATTGCATATGAGATTGTGTGATGAATATATATGTATGTATATATGTATGTGTGTGTATGTATGTGTGCGCATGTGTATGTGTAATCTTTTTTCTTCCATCTGATCAGGGGTTCTATAGTGTATACTTATAATAATATAACTTCGTTCTTATTCTCTTTTTCATGATAGAAAACATAACGTAAATTTTAACCTTGTAGAGTATACAAGACAGTCATTTTTAGTATATTAAGAAACATGTGCAATCATCATCACTGTCTAAGTCCAGAACAAGTTCATCACACCAAAGAGAAACTCCAAACCCTTTAAGCAATCACACTCCATTCACCTCTCCCTCAAGTTCCTGGATCAAGTGAATCTACTTTCTATCTCTATTGGTTTGTATATCATGAACATGTTCAATGAATAGAATCATACAATATATAGCCTTTGTGTCTAGTTTCTTTTAATTACCATAATGTTCTCAAGGTTCATCCATGTTGTAGAATGTATCAGCACTTCATTAATTTTATCTCTGAATAATATTTATTGTATGTATATAAGATATTTGATTAACCATTCAGCAGTTGATGGACATTTGGGTTATTTCAATATTTTGTCTATTATGAATAAAGTTTCTATGCACATTCATATACAAGTTTTGTGTGGAAACAGGTTTTTATTTTTCTTGGGTATATATCCAGGAGTAGAATTGTTTAGTCATATGGTAACTCTACTTTTAACTTTTCGGAAAATTGTCAAACTATTTTCCAAAGAGTCTGCATTACTTTACATTCCATGAAGTGATTTTTGAGTGTTCAAATTTTTCCATATCCTCACCAAAACTTGTTATTATTCATCTTTTTTATTATAGACATCCAAGGTCATATGAATTGGTATTATATTGTGGTTTCAATTGCATTTCCCTAATGACTAATGATTTTAAGCATCTTTCATGTTCATAATGGCCATTTTTGTATAATGGCCATTTTTGTATGTTCTTTGTAGAACTATCTACTCAAATCCTTTTCTCACTTTGAAAAAATGTTTTTTTATTGTTGAATTTATAAGGTTAATTATATGTTATGATTTTGCTAGACCCTTATCAAATTTGCAAATTGTCTTATTTTGCCAGGGTCCTATGACTAACTCAACCCAATGTGTTACGATGAACAATGGGAATTTTTTGGTTCATCATTTGAGGCTAGAAGTCCAAAACCAAGATATCAGCAGCATGTGCTTTCTACTGGAGCCTTAGGTTTTGATTCTGGCTGCTTGCAATTGTTGGGGTTTCTTGGCTTATATATCTGCCTCCTGTCACATGTCAATGCTCTCTCCTTTTTGGCTTCTGTGAGTTACAAGTTCTCTTTATAAGATCTCCAGTAATCAAGAATAAGACCCACTCTCTTTTAGTTGGGTCTGCTTCCAAAATACAATGGAAGTACAGACATAGGATAGACAGTCTCATTCCAGAAGATAGAAAATGGAAGGAAAACGGAATCACACATTCCAAACAAGTCTGAAACTCAGTAGGGATATTTCCATTAGGTTTCAAGGTCTGAGTGTCATCTGTTGATAGATGATTTGTTCTCTGGGCCTACTAGAGCAGCAGTTGCCCCCTTTGTAAGTGTGGAGCAGCAGCCATGTTCTGCTCCTAAACTGAGATGGCAGTCTGCCCCACCTTCTCTAAGCTTTGGGGTAGCAGCTGTACTCTCCCAAAATGCTGAGACCTAGGCCCCAGCCTATCTGAGCCCTGGAGTGGCAGCCATACTTTGTCCAAAATGGGATGTAGACTCCAAGCTCTTCTATCTTGTCCCAAGGATAAGTCTTTGGTCCACATCTCTGCTTCCATGGTTCTGCCCTAGAAATCATTTCCTTTACAATTCATCCCCTCTCTGTCCCATTTAATCCAAGTTGACAATGCTTCTGCTCATACAAAATTCTAAAAAATCTTGTCAGTTTTCTGTGCAGCTCAAGGGAGTCCAAATCCTCAGTCAAAAGGATTTTTCACAGATCCTACCTAGATTACTGCCCTTCCAATACTGACTACTTCTGAGGCAGTTGGCTGTATCCATGTTCAATCATTGCCTCTTTAGTAAAGGATTTTTGGCAACCACCTTGGGAGGGCTCAATTATCTGGGGTGCTACTAATGGTGGGGTATATCAAATTATGTATGCCAACTTATACATGTACTTAACATTAACACACATTCCTGTGGTTGTATATCCATTGTAAATTGGACTTCTTGAAGATGTTTTAGTTACGGTGTGCAGGCCCCTGTAGAGCAACCTACCCTGCTTTCAGAGCATACTATCTGGGAAGACTGAGAACTTTCCAAATCAACTGCTGGTTTCTTTGTACTTAATAGTCCAGTATTCAGTTTATCTCCTTCCTTTCACATTTTACTATAATCTGCAATGAGAAAGCAGCCTGCAACTTCTACACTGAGCTTGGAAATCTTCTCAGCTAAATATCCAAGTTCATTGCTAGCATTTTTCCCCTTGCATTGGACATAAGAACACAATTTCACTAAGTTCTCTGGCACTTTCTAATAAGGATCACCTTTCCTCTATCTTCCAATAAAACGGTCATTATATTCTTCAAAGACCTTAGCAGAAGCACCACTAAATTCCAGATCTCTATCAACAGTATCTTCAAAGCAACCTAGCATCACAATTTTTCTATCTTCTATCCATTAACTCAATTCCAAACATAATTCCATATGTGGCAGTCTGATATAATTTATGAATTCCAAAAAGGGGATATTGATTATGTTTGTAAACTAGTCTGTTCCATTAGGCTTTTGCAATGGGGACTTATTTACTTAATCTAATACAATCAAATCCTTTGATTGTATTAGATTTAGCAGAGATGCCTTTGATTAAATTATGTTAAGATTAGGGCTCTGATCCAACCATGTCACTAAAATGTGACTCAGCACTGAGTCCCAGCCCCCTTGGGGGTAAAACAGACACTCACACGGAAGTAAACACACAGAGAAGAAGAACACAGAGGAAGAGAGACAGCTTATTAGACACGGCAGAGGCTATGGGAATAGAGATGAGCCTGATACTCTACAGCTGACCTTGTCAAGGGAAATGATCAGCTGAGCCCAGAAAGCAACAAGTCTCACAAAGATATAAGAGAGAGAGTGCCTTATACTACCCTATAGCTGAGATTGGAAGTGGCTCGGACCATGGAGCCTCAAGAGAAAGAAGAAAGGCTGAACCCTCGCAGACATCGCCGGCCATCTTGCTCCAACACATGGCCAATGACTTTGAGTGAGAAAGTACCTCTTATGGTACCTTGAGTTGGACTCCTTAGGGCTTTGTGACTGTAAGCTTCTATCCCAAAAAAATACTCTTTATAAACACCAACAAAGTTCTGGTACTTGCATCAGAACCCCTTTGGCTGACAAATACACCATTTTCTAGGTATTTGTCACAACAGCACTGTAATTTTTGATACCAAAACATGTCCATTTTGCCAGGTTACTATGACAGATACCACCCAAAAGCTTTGCTTAAACAATGGGAATTTTTTGGCTCATGGTTTGAAGCTAGAAGAAGTTCAAAATCAAGATACCAGGAAGACTTGTTCTCTCTTAGAGCCTGTACATTTTGGTTCTGGCTACCAGAAACCCTTGGACCTTCTTGGTTTGTATGTATGCCTTCTGTCACATGGTAATGTCCTTTACTTTCTGGCTTCTGTGATTTAGGGTCATTTTATAAGGCCTCCAGTAATCTGGTTTTAGACTCATCTTCATTCAGTTGGTCCATTACTTAACTAAAAACAACATCTTCAAGAAGTCCTATTGACAATGTGTATTCTCCCACAGGAATGTATGTTAAGATTAAGTATATGTCTAAATTGGGGTATGTAATTTAATCTACCCCACCATTAGTATCCCTCTTTTTGTGTGTGGTCTTTTTAATTTCTTAATATTGTCTTTTGAAACATAATTTCTGAAAGAATTTTGATGAACTCCAAATTATCTATTTTTATATTTCCTTATGTTTCTACTTCATTAAAATTTGTTTCTTAATACATTAAACTGATTTCATAATCCAAAAATGTAAGGAGACTTGCATTTTGAAAAATCAACATTATAGATTTAATTGAGACCATTTTTCATGGATAAATTCCAGAAATTAGTGGTCAAGAAAATGGGAAAGAAGAAGTAAAGGAAACTGAAAAGTCTTCTAAGATCTGAAGAGTGTGAGAACCCAAAGAAAAGATTGTTATTTTTCAAGGCTATTACATCTATTCTGAGTCTCTTACATTTCCGTATGAATTTTAAGATCACTTTGACACTTCTTTCAAAAAAAGGTGTGGAGTATTTAGTTAGGTAGCCCGCTGGAATGCAATATACCAGAGATGAGTTGGCTTTTGCAGTGGGGACTTATTTACTTATAAGCTTACAGTTCTGAAGCCATGAAAATATACAAATCAAGGCATAATTAGTATATGCTTTCTGCCTGAAGACTTTTTGCTGACGGTCCTGGACTCCTCTGTCATATGGTAAAGCACATGGTGGCATCTGCTGGTTGCCTTCTCTTCTGGGTTTCATTGCTTAAGCTTCTGCCTTCCTCTGGCTTTTTCTCTCAGCTTCTGTGGGTTTCTCTCCGAGTCTTTCTCCATATTTATCCCATTTATAAAGGACTCCAATAAGAAGATTAAGACCCATCCCTGATCAAACCTTACTGAAGTAATCTAATCAAATGGCCTTTAACTAAAGTAACCTAATCAAAAAGTCCCACCTATGATAAGTTTACACCCACAGGAAAGGATTAGCTTTAAGGAAATGATTTTTCTGCATACCATAAAAGCCTCAAACTACCACAGGGAGTATGACAATTTCAACTATATTAAGTCTTTCCAATCCATGAATATAAGATGACTTTCCATTTATTTCAGTCATGTTTAATTTAGTCCACTTCTTTTATCAAACATATTAAGCATTTTATGTTTGTGGTGTCATTTTAAATGGAATTGTTTTATTAAATACAATTTATTTTGTATATTGATTTTGTGTCCTTAAACATTTCTAAACTTTTTTTATTAGTTTTAATATTTTTTTGTGGATTTCTTAGGATGTTCTAAATATCATATGATGGCACAGATGAATAAAAAGAGTTTTACTGCTTCCTTTCCAATCTTTTAGTCATTTATTTTTTTTTCTTACCAAATTGCCCTGACTAGTACTTCCAGTACAATACTGCATGATAGTGGCAAAAGGACATATACCTGTCTTTTTCTTGTTCTTGGGGGTTAGTTTTCAGACTTTCACCATTAAGGGTGATATTAATTGTGTGTTTTTCACAGCTTTTTTTGTATTAGGTTGAGGAAGTTCACTTCTATTCTTAGTTTGTTGAGTGTTTTTATTATGAGAGAGAGTTATACTTTTTCAGATGTTTTTCTGTGTCTATGAAGATCATCATGTTGTTTTGTTATTGTCCTATTAAATGGTTTATTAAAGGATTAATTTCCATTTGTTGAACCAACTTTGCATTCCTGGAATATATCTTACTTGGTGATGATGTATAATTCTTTTTAAATGTTTGTGAATTGTATTTTCTAATGTTTTTAAAAGTATTTTTCATGTATATCCATAAGGCATATTGTTCTACAGTCTTCTTTTCTTGCGAAATGTTCGGCATGTTTTGGTGTCAGGGTAATATTTGCCTCAAAATGAGTTGGTAGGCTTTCCTGCTCTTTTATTTTTAGGAAGAATTTGTGAAAGGTATTATTTTTTAAAAGGTTGGTATAACTCACTTATAAAAGAATCTGAGCCTGGGCTTTTTTTAGGAAAAAATTTTATCACTAATTAAATTTTTTTACTTTTACTTAGATTTTCTATTTCATTTTGTTTCAATTTCAGGACATTGTCTTTCTAATACTTTGTCTATTTTATGTTCATTATCTAATTTGTTGGCATAGAATTGTTCACAGTATTGCCCTAAATATTTTTACATCTCTAAAGTCAATAGTAACATACTTTCTTACATGCCTGATTTTAGTTATTTGATTCTTCACTATATCTTTAAGTATTAAGTCTACCTAAAGCGTTGTCAGTTTTAATAAAACTTGCAAAGAATCAACTTCTTGCTGTGCTTATTTTCTCAATAGTATTTCTATTCTCTATTTCATTTATGGCCACTCTGATCTTTACTTTTTTTTTCTTCTCTTTGGTTTGGGTTTTCTTTTTTCTAATTTTTCTAATTTCCTAACGTGAATAGTTAGGGATCTTTCTTCTTTATTTATATAGGCATTTGAAACTATAATTTCTGTCTAAACAGTACTTTAATGTGTTCCTTAAATTTTGTTATGTTGTGTTTATGTTTTCATCCATCTTCACATATTTTCTATTTCCCTTTATGATGTCTACTTTGATCCATTGATTATTGTCTAGCAAGTTGCTATATGGTCAATAAAGGGAATACAGGTTCAGGCACATGTGAAACTTTCAGGAAATGACCGCTTTATTATTTACACAGCACAAAGGCTCCAAAAGAGGAGAGGAGACCACTGCTTGTGTCAGGGTCAGTAGATAGCAGCTCCACACACACTGGCATACATTGGGTTCCTATGCAACTTGAAGGTTAGATATTTCTATATTGCAGGGAAAGGGAGACCTGCCACTGAGCAAAAAGCATGTATCAAGCAACACTTTTGTAGAGCCCTTACCCTGATAAGTAACTGGGGCTGCTTGTTCCTGGTTTCTGGTTCAAAGTATTGTCAGTCCTTTCCTTTAGACCTAATGTCTCCTCTGGATTTTGAAATGGAATTATGTCACAACATTTGCACACAAAGAAAGGGAAGGCATTAAGTGAGGGCTGAGAGATGGCTGCTGAGCACATCTGTGATTTAGAGATGTGCTGTTTAATTTTCACATTTGAATGGATAAGAATAACCTAAGGTTTTGTCTGACTGGATTTCTAATTCCATTCCAATGTTGTTGAAAAATATCCCATGTATGATGTCAATCTTCTAAAATTTATTGAATTATATTTTATGGCCTTTCATAGCCAATCATCAAGAATGCTCCATGACTCTTCAGAAGAACATGTATTTTGATGTTCTTGAGTGATGTGTTGTATAGCTGTCTGTTAGATTAAACTTTTTTATACTGCTTTTCACCGTCTACTTCTTTCTTGATCTACTATTTGGTGTTCTTTCCATTATTGACAAAAAGGTACTAGAGTTTCCAACTATTATTTTTGCTTTTTCAATTTCTCCCTTCATTTCTATCAGTCTTTACTTCTTATATATTGTTGCTTTTCTGTTAGGTTCATATATTTATAATTGTTATATCTTCTTGATGAATTGGCCAATTTTCTCTAATTAAATTGTACTTCATCATTTCTAGTAACAGTTTTTTTCTTAAAGTCTATTTTGTCTGATATTAGCATAGCCACTCAAAATTATTTTGGATACCTATTTCCCATCCTTTTACTTTTAACTTATTTGTGTCTGTTTATTTAAATGTGTCTCTTGAAGAAAGCATATAAATTGGATCATATTTCTTTAAAGCTATTCTGACAATATCTACCATACAGTTGGAGTGATTTATCAATTTACATCTAATATAATTATAAATAAGGTAGGATTTATGTTTTTACTTGTCGTCCTTATTTCTTATGTTTCTTTTTTGTCACTCTATTCCTTCATTTCTGTGCAGGATTGAATAGTGTCATTCCAAAATTTATGTACACCTGAACCTCAGAATGTGAATATATTAGTATATATATATTTTTTCCAGATTTAATTAGTTAAGCTAAGATGAGGTCATACTAGATTAAGGTGGTCCCTGAACTCAATCACTGGAGTCCTTACAGGAAGGCCATATGAAGACACAGAACGATATACAAAAGGAAAAAAGCTATGCAAAGATGGAGACCGTGATTGAAGTGATACAGCTACAAGCCAAATAATGCCAATGATTTCTGGGGAAAAAAGCAGAAGCCAGGAAAGAGACATAGAAGATACTTCCTCATAGCCTATAGAAGAAAACAAACCAACTGACTCCTTGGGTTCAGATTTCTGGCGTCCTGAACAGTGAGAGAATATATTTTTGTTGTTTTAAGCCAGTAGTTACTGGTAATTTTATTGACAACTGCAGGAAACTAATACAATTACTGTCTTTTCTTTTGTTAAACAGATATTTTCTGGTGTTCTAATTCCCTTGTTGTTTCTTTTAGTATTTTTAAGTCATTTTCTTAGTGGTTGCCCTGATGATACAATTAACATCTTAATTTACAAAGGTCCATTTTGGATTGATACCAACATAATTTCAATAGCATAAAAAATAATATATAAATAGTAATGTAAATTGTATAAAACTTTTTTCCTAAGTAGCTCCATTTCCTCATCCTTTCTTCGTTCTTCCATTATCATACAAATTACGTCTTCATACATTTATGTTCATCAGCACAGATTTGCAATTATTGCTTCATGCAGCTGTCTTTTAAATTAATCTATAGCAAAAATAAAAGTTTTTAGTCCCCCAAACATCATAGATTTCATCCACCAAAATTCTTAATAGTCCGTTTCACATATCAGGCCTTCCAAAACATATAAAAGTATAGCAGCTATGATTATGATTGAATTCTCTCTCTATCTTTGTGTGTATGAATATCTATATATTTTATCATCTATTTTATATTTCTCTCATGATATCCTGCCACACTGTAAATTTCACCATGTCAAAGGCCACATCTTGATCACATCCAATGATAGATTCTCAAACAAATAAAGTAAATTAGTTTACATTCTCTTTCAACATTTTCAGTTGTACACAAATAGAACAATGCTCAAATTCAAAAGTAATCAGATGTGAAGAAAGTAGATAGAAATGCAACAGCACTTTAAAAAATTCATCAACAAATCTTAAATGTTAAAAACTGTTGTGCTTTGAGGTTTTTTTGAAGTCAAGAGAGTAATGCACAGATTTTGCTAGAGAAAAATATGAACGTATAGAGTGAAAATGATGAGAATCCAAAAAGATAGCAAAATATCTCATACCCATATCTATGACAGATGAAGAAAACACAAAGAAATCAGTGTTTATAATAGTAAAATTTGGAATCAATCTAAATATCCATCCATAGGATAATATACAATATTTATTTTTATATTTTTATATTATTATATATAACATAATATAACCATATCATATATAATATATAATTATATTTATTATGTATTGTAACTCAACATGTGAAATATTTAAGGAGGTAACAATTTAGAAAAATGAACTAAATAGTTGTATCTGTATATATGCATGTATATCATCATTAAATTGAAAACATAATGTATAAAATATTAGCACAAAATAAAGTCTTTATCAGAGAAATAAATAATGTTTTTTACACTGCATTCTTGCCATTTTCTGAAATCTTTGATCATGAAGTTAAAAATGCAGTCCACTTTTTTCTTTAGTGATTTCTTTCCCAATTGCAATAAATAGTAGAATATGATTGACTTAATTATTTTCTTGAAATTTGTGACATTGAGCTAGAATGAAAGAAGTAAAGGAACTATTTCTTAAGACTCAAAGGGAAATGTGACTAAAAGAATAATATAAACTGTTACATAATAGGTAACTAAATAAACTCTAAAAGAGCCACATAATTTCTCAGAAAAAAATGAATTTGTGAAATTTGAACAGGAACATTCTCATTAAAGTTGATGATACTTTAAATATATTAAAGTTTTCAGTTGACAAAAATGATGAAATGTTTATGACTTGCCAGCTTTTGAAATTAAAGTTCATTATAGTTTTTTGTCTTTTACTTCTTTGATAAATGTAAATGTATACAAAGTAGTGATACATTATTTTATTAGATTTCATATCTAGAATATGTGTCAGAAACCTTCCAGTGAGTTTAAGTGCTGGATTCTGATAAGTATCAAATGGGATTATTTTCTACATCTCCCCATAGTGAATGAAATCATTGTACCTCAAAATACTTAGGAAACTATATAGAAGCTGTCACACAATTTCTCCTTCTAATAAGACTGATAGCATTGATGTTTTATGAGTAATGTTTAGTCAAATGGAGATCTTGCTATATAGGGACAAGAAATGACAAAGGATACTCATTCAAGAACATTAAAAGGCAACCCACTTTGAAAGGGATTGTAGTATCTGTAATGAATAATGAAAATAATAGAATTTCACATTAATAGGTTGAATTAGGAGAATAGGAAGCCTTTTTAAGTAAACATGGGACTCTAGACTGGACAGGTTTCTCTGTCAACTCAATTTTTCTATGTTTGACTTGTATGTATATTGGGCACTTCTAATTGTTATTAAACTTTAAAGTGTTACTTGAACTCATATTAATTAGATGAGGTGAGAAGTGATGATGATTCATTGCAACAGAATTCCCTGAAGCCAGATTAATTATTGTTCTTTCAAAGATAGTGGCCTTTTATAAAAACATTTCCATCATTCTAAACAGGAATCCTGTACATTTTAAAACTTAATTTCCCATTCCCTATCCCACTCCATTCCCTGGTAAACTATATTCTAGATTCTGACTATATAAGTTTAGTTTTTCTAATTATTTCAAATCAGTGAACTCATACAGCATTTGTATTTTTGTGTCTGACTTATTTCACTCAAAATATCTGTAAGGTTTGCCCATGTTGTAGCATGTATCAAGACTTCATAGTAAAAAGTGCTGAAATATATATACGAATGAGATTAAAAGAGAAAATTTTAGATTATATATTTAGTAACAGAAAAAAAAATTAAAAATAAATCCATGAAACTACACTACACAAACAGTTAAACCATGAAATATAGTTAATAGTACAATTATAAAAATGTGTTATCATCAAATCTAACAAATGTTCCACACTAAGGCAGGATGTTAATATGGGAATCCTGTATTTTATGCATGATTGTTCTGTAAAACAAAATGTCTCTTATAGAAATAAATTTTAAAAAATAGTGACCTCTCTCCAAAAAAATAGAGATGCTGCAAACACACATAAGAATACATATGTTAAAGATCCGACTTTCCATACTTATTTACCAGAGATATAATGGGGCAAGGCTATAAGTGATAAGAAAATAATTAATGACATCCAAACATGCCAAAGCTATGTTGAAATTAAAACACTTCTAAATAGTCATTTTAAAAATATTCTTTACTTTTAGAGAAGTTTTAGATTACAGAATGTGATGACTGTACTTACGAATCTTTACTTTTGAAATTGAAACTTACCATAGTATTATAAGGTTCCTAAGTGTTACCATCTGAGAGCCTCCTTGTTGTTCAAATGTGGCCTCTCTCGAAACCAAAACTGAACACATAAATGCATTACCATCTCCCCACCCCAGCATAGGACATGACTCCCGGGGATGAGCCTACCTGGCAATGAGGGATTACTACCAGGAACCAACTTGCAGTGCAACTGGAAAAAGACCTTGACCAAAAGGGGCAAAGGGTAAAGACAAATGAGTTTATTTGGCTAAGAGACTTCAAAGTGAGTTTGGAGGTCATTTTAGATATCTCAGCAGGAACTCATTGACTGCAAAAGTAAATATTACCTCAAATAGCAGGGCTCCCAAGGGCTCTGGAGAGATCCAGACACTATAAGTAGGTCAGACAGCTCAGGAATTTGGCAACCTGCCAGTGGGCCCTACTTTGGAATTTATGCTCCCCAGTGTGATAGAGTTGGACTCAGTTGTGTTTTCCCTACACAGGGCTCTGTGGCCCCTCTATTTTAACCTATAGTTAGTAATAGAGTTGATAGTTTTATGTCTAAGAGACTTAAATCTTTGGGCTGTCCATGTGCCAGCTGGGCCCTGAATCTTAACAGACTTGCAACACCAACTCTCCAGTTCATTGGACTCATCCATGACAACTAACAAGGAGATGATGACTGGCAACGACCATCTCAAGGAACAGAGAGAGTCCTCAACTGCAAGCAAGTAAGTCCCATCCATCTGCCCCATGGGATCTAAGCCCCCTCTCAATTAGAGTTAGAGTAAGCATCACCAAGGACAGAGGGAACAGTTTTTGAGTTGCAGTTCTGATGTTGGAATTTTGATGCTGGGTCCTGGGAGTCAAGCAGACAGAGGTGCTTGGTCGTTAGGAAGAAGAGAAGGACCCAGGATAGAGACGAACCGTCACCTGTGAGTTTACAGCTGGCCTTGTGGAGAGAAGCAAAGCTTAGAGAGCCTCATAGTCTACAGCTGACCTTGTGGAGGAAACAGAGGGGCTAAGCCCGGAGAGAAATGCAGCCCCGGAAAGAGAGGAACTCAAGAAGCCTGAACCCTGACAAACATTGGCAGCTGTCTTGCTCCAATACGTGGCAATGGACTTTGGTAAAGGAACAAACTTAAGCTTTATGGCCTGGTAACTGTGGACTTCTACCCCAAATAAATACCCTTTATAAAAACCAACCGATTATTGGTATTTTGCATCAGCACCCTTTTGGCAGACTAATACAACCACTATCTTTATGTTGCAAGTTCTTCCATTACTACAATACTAAAAAATCCACTTTGGTCCATGGCTGCATTTCCCCTTATATTTGTTCATTCCTCAATTTTGAGACTTTTGGGATGATGTTGCCCACTTTGCTTCAAATTAGGAGGGAGCTTAGATGTTATGGGGCAGATGGAAGACACTGTTTTACTTGTAGTTGTAGACATCCTTTGTTTTTTGAGAGTGGAAGTTGTCCATCTTTTAGTCACAGAAAGTCACATACGAGCTAAGTAATACGGAGAAAGATGATAAAGTTATTAAAACTGTTTCCTGTGTCAAATTACTATAGATCAGAATTAAGTTGTTTTAGATTTCAATTTTCAGCCTTACATCACCATATGTTCAATTTACTATTTTGATTGTGATTGATGGATTTTATATTTTATTTGTGTATATGTGTACTTTATTTTCAAGAAAAATGTATGCAGGGGTCAACGTTATACAAATTCTTCATGGAAAATTAGATTAAATGTAGTATAAATGATTCATCACAGAAGTGTAACAAAATATGTTTAAAATCATTAAAAATAAATCTCGATATTGCTAAAATCTCAGCTATTTTCTAGATTTAATAAACTGAATCTAAAATATCTTATTTGTGACTCTATCTTTTAAGAAGTGAGTTTATAAGTGAAAATAACCTATTACAAAGGTAATCATGAGATCTATATTCTAGGTAACAGATCTAGGTACCATTAGCTAGAAGAGAATAATGGTAGATAATATAAAATAATATTCAAGTATGTAAATATGTTCCTCAGTCATAAAATTTAAGAAAATATGTTAAATAAATTTGAATTTCCTCAAAATGAGAATATTAAATATAATGAGATGAAGAGAATATATTGTGCATTGAATTCTCCAACTATGATTGTACAGGCATCTATTTCTCCCTTCAATTTTGCCAGTGTGTGCTTCATGTATCTTGGTGCACTCAGGTTAGGTGAATAAATATTTAGTATAGTTATTTCTTCTTGATGAATTGTCCCTTTTATTGATATATAATGACCTTCTTCATCCATTATAGCAATTTTGCATTTAAAATCTATTTGCTACTCTAGCTCTTTTTTGTTTATTATTTGCATGGAATTACTTTTCCAACGTTTCACTTTTAACTTCGTTGTATCCTTATATCTGAGGTGAGTCTCTTGTAGACAAACAGATGGCTCATATTTTTTATCCATTCTATCAGTCTATGTCTTTTGATTGAGGAGTTCAATCCATTAACATTCAATATTATTACTGTAAAAGTATTATTTACTTCAACCATTTTTCCTTTTGCCTTCTGTTGTCATATCTTACTATTGTCAGTCTTTTTTCCTTTTAATTTACCCTTCCTAATAATCTTTATTTCTACACTCTCCTCCAAGTCTCTCACTCTTGTTTTTTGCTTTTGTTTTTTTTTTTTTTTCCTTTCAGTCTGGAGCATCCCCTATAGTATCTCTTGTAATTCTGGTCTTTTGGTAACATACTCTATCAGAGTTTGTTTGTCTGTGAAAAACATCTGGATGGAAGAAAAATAAAGAGAGAAATTGAATAATATGATAAATGGACTAGACCAAACAAGATATCTATACAGCATTGTACCCCAAAACAGCCAGATATACATTCTTTTCAAATGCTCATGGATACTTCTCCAAGATAGACTATATGTTGGATCACGAGACAAGTTTCAATAAATTTAAAAAGATTTAAATTATACAAAACACTTCCTCTGAGCATAATGGAGTGAAGCTGGAAATCAATAATGGACAGAAAAAGGGCAAAGTCATAAATATATGGAAATTTAAAAGCACACTCTTAATCAGTGGGTCTGAGAAGAAATTACTAGAGAATTACACAAAAATCTTGTGATGAATGAAAATGAGAAGACAACATATAAAAACCTATGGGGTACCGCAAAGGCAGTGCTGAGAGGGAAATTTATAGCCCTCAATGCTTACATGAAAAAAGAAGAAAGAGTTAAATTTCAAGCTCTAATTGCATACCTGTAGGAACTAGAAAAAGAACAGCAAATTAATAACAAATCAAGCCAAGGGAAAAAAACAGTAAAGATCAGTGCAGAAATAAATGAAATTGAAAAATAAAAAAGTGGAGAGAATCAAAAAAACCAAGAGATCAACAAAATCAACAAACCCTTAGCTACACTGACAAAGTAAAAAGAGAGAAGTTGCAAATAAATAAAATCAGAAATGAGAGGTGAGACATTACCACTGACACTGCAGAAATAAGAGAGATCATAAGAGGATACAATGAACAACTGTGTGCCAAAAAGCAGAACAATATAAAGGAGATGGACAAACTTCTAGAAACATGCAAACCACTTACACTGAACCTAGAAGAAATAGAAGACCTCAAAAAATCAATCACAAGTGAAGAGATTGAAACTGTCATCAAAAATTTCCCAAAGATGAAAAGCCTGGGACCAGATGGCTTCACAGGTGAATTCTACCAATCATTAAAAGATGAACTAATACAAATTTTGCTCAAGCTCTTCCAAAAAATTGAACAGGAAAGAGTGCTACCAAACTCATTCTATGAAGCCTACATCACTCTACTATGAAAACCAGATAAAAATATTACAAAAAAATGAAAATTACAGGCCAATGTCTCTAATGAATATAGATGCAAAAATCCTCAACAAAATACTTTCAAACAGAATCCAAAAGCATATTAAAATAATTTTAAACCACGATCAAGTGGGTATTACCCCAGATATGCAAGAGTGGTTCAACATAAGAAAATCCATGGAACTAGGGGGAGGTTTGGAGGAAGGAGAAGGGAACTCTGGAGATCATACAACTGAACAATAAAAAGACAAAGTGTCTGATTAACAAATGGACAAAAGACTTGAAAAGACAATTGTCCAAAGAAGAAATCCAAATGGGGGAGGGACACATGAAAAATGTTCAACATCACTTGCAATTATGGAAATGCAAATCAAAACTACAATGAGATATCATTTCACTCCTATTAGACTGGCTGCTATTAAAAAGTTGGAAAACTGTAAATGTTAGAGAGGATGTGGAGAAATAGGAATGCTTATTCACTGATGGTGGGAATGTAGAATGATGTAGACCCTGTGGAAGACTGTTTGGCAGTTCCAAAAAAGTTGAATATAGACTTGCCATGTGACTCAGCAATACCATTGCTAGGTATATACACAGAAGACCTGAGAGCAGTGACACTCATAGACATCTGCACATCAGTGTTGTTTTTGTTTCATGTAAAGAAAATGCTGTAATATTGATTTGAAATGATGAATGCAAACTGTGATTTTGCCAAGTGATTTTACACTTTAAATTAATTGTATGGTTTATGAATGTTTCAATAAAGTTGATTTAAAAAACTTAAAAAATGTATTGTGCAAGTATATGAAAAGTATTTTAAGCTAGTCATTTATGCAATTACAATAATCACAATTAATTATTGTGCTACTATTAATTAAAAGGCATTTTCAGAGTTCCAAGAAAACAAAGGCTTCATAAATTAACACTCTAACTATAAAATGACATATATCAATAATTACAGTAAAATGGTGCACAAAGTGAATAAGTGCATTAAAAATCAGAGGAGGGAAGATTTCTTGGAAGATAAGAATGGGAGTAAAGGAGATATTTGAGGCACAAGTTTATTAGTTTTTTCCTTATTTATCAATTGAATCAATGACTTTGCTCCTTTTTACAGAATAGTATAGGTACTCAATAAAAGTTTGTCAAATATGTAGAAGAGATATTTAAACACACATGAATATGTTGACTAATTAAAAGCAGTTAAAGCTAAAGGTTTAGATTTTATGGTGCTCTCACCTCAATAACTCTACGATCCTTCTCACAAATAAGCATAGAATTACCAGATGACTAGAAATTCCACTCCTAGGTGCATATCTCAAATAATTAAAAACAGGGATTCAGATCCTTGAACACCAATATTCATAGCCAGAACCCCAGTGTTCATCAGGCGAGAAATGGATAAATAGATTGTGGTATATACATAAAATAGGATATTATTCAGCCATAAAGAGTCGTGAAGTTCTGATATATGTATGAATCTTGTAAACATTATGCTAAGTGAAATAAGTCAGACACAAAAGAACAGATATTGGAAGAGTCCACTTATATGAAATATTTAAAATAGTAAATTCACAGACACAGAAAGTAAAGTGGTTTCAAGGGGCTCAGGGAAGGGAGGAATGAAGAGTTATTGTTTAATGAATACAGACTTTCTGTTGAGGGTGATAAAAATTTTTGGTAATAAAAGCACATTGTGAATATAATGCCACTGATTTATACACTTAAAATAATTAAAATGGAAAATTTTACCCTATACACATACACAAACACACACGTTACCACAATAACATTTTTAAAAAAGGATTCTGTAATTCTATTTCACCAGTGATTCCTATACGGTTCTTTACACAGTGATCTGATAATTTAGTTCATAATTCTTGGATTAAAATGATATTGTTATTTAATTTGACATTTAATGTTCTTCTTTAGCAAAATTTTCTGTCCCTTATTACATACAAAATAAATTATAAATTTCTGAGCTGATTAAATAAGAACCGCCACAGTGCAACCCATGTTTCACTGATTAACGTGTCCTCACTCAATAGCTAATAATCCTTCTGTTATAATCAACCTGATCTAATTATTTGTTCCCAACTTTCCCTAACATGCCATGATATTTTTATATATAATATATGCATCATCTCTGTGTCTATCTTTAAAATGTAAGTTCAGTGTTGCATCTAAAAAATTAAAAAATTGAAAATCTTTGATAAAATGTTATATCAAAATACCATCTTTTGCAGGATTCCAATATTTCTCTCTCCCTTGATTTTTCTCTTACCTCTCCAGACCTTTTTTTTCTTAATATTTGTGTTCATTTTATTTGTTTGTGTTTTCCACATCCAATGCCAAGTCCTTTATTCATTTTACATTGCTATATTATTTATTTTCTGACAAATTCCAAAGTGTTCCATGTTTATACACTCATCCCAAAACTCTCATTTTGGTCTTCTGTAAGAAAACAGAGTATTGTATAGGACTTTATACTTCATCTTTCTCTTCCACAATTAATCATTTGCCAAGAAAAATACATACACATTTAAATGCTTCCACTTTGCTCTTCAACTCCAATTCCTTCCACTCCTCCTCGTATCTTTAATTGGTCACCCCATTCCACTTTTACTCCTTTAGCCAAGCCACTTCCTAATATGTAAATGTATTCATATCATATTCCTGTTTCTAACTCTTGTCTTCACTAGGTACCACTTTTCCTGATAATAAAATCTTAAATATCATTTTTAATATGGTTTAAAGATACTTCAGCATAATGTTTCAACTCCATCTTCATATTTCCTATAAAATCAAATCATATTTGATGTTTTTTTAAAACAAAGAGCCACACTTCCTTTCTCATTCCAGAACTTTACACACAATTTTCTCTTATTGAAAACTCTTTTGCCCACACTTAAATTGTATTTGCCTAGCATATTATTCAGTGTATTATAGGGTATTCTGTAGAAACAAACAGCTGCCAAATTAAAGCAGATTAAAATATCAAAGTTTTAGCTGCCGCTGGACCAGGCAACTCCTCACGGAAGCGACTCTCTATGCTGTGTCTCAGTCTTCATGTGAACCTGTGCACCGTAATTGCTGGAGCAGGTCTAGAAGGACAGAGAGTTGAATCCTAGTTGTTACATGTCTTTACCAGGAAGATATACACACCTCTTTGGCTCACAATTCATTGGTCAAAAAGCTGGGAAGTATAATCCTTCTCTATGCTGGAAGTAAAGAGCCAAACAAATTACTATATCCTGGTAAAGAATTATATTTGCTACATCTCGATAACTCCTAATCATCTCCCTCCTTTTTAAAAAGCATTTTTATTGATATGTATTCACACTCCATACAATCTATCCAAATTGTACAATGAGTGACTCAATATAATAACAGAGTTGTGCATTCATCACCACAATCAATTTTAGAACATTTTCACTACTCCAAAAAGGAAATCCCCATAGATCTTATAACCTTTATTGTTGACAATTAGCAGTGGTGTGGTACTTTGTTGAAATTGATGAAATAATTTTAAAACATTACTGTCAACTATGGTCTACAGTTTGCGTTAAGTTTTTGAGTATTTTCTCCCATTTATCACTCTTTTACTAAGACCTCTTAATAGTAATGTATATTTGTTATAGTTCATGAAAGAACATTCTCTTTTTTAATGTCATTTCTGAAATGCCTGAATGTCATTTCTTCGTCAAAGTCTTTTCCCTGACACCTCATCCTGTTCTGGGCTTCATATCCCTCTAATCTTTTTTCATATAGCATACTGTGTATCTCTTATATCAATACTTAAGCTAAGTGGTACTTTTTGTTTAAATTACATATACTCCTCTTCCTATAAGGAAAGCTACATAAG
This sequence comes from Cabassous unicinctus, assembly GCA_029593785.1. Classification (NCBI taxonomy): domain Eukaryota; kingdom Metazoa; phylum Chordata; class Mammalia; order Cingulata; family Chlamyphoridae; genus Cabassous; species Cabassous unicinctus. Next base: position 60,470 of record JAQZBX010000544.1, on the reverse strand, counting down.
GCATTCTTGCAAAAGAATGGCTAGATGTGATGGGCAAATTATAGTAATCAATAACTATTTCTTAAATGCCCAAGTGAATGGATGGAAAAATGGATTGCACTCCACCTTCATGAAGCAGAAATAATCAACAGAGTTTCAGAAAGAATTTAGTGCCTTACATTCATGTGGTTATATCTGAAAAGAAACATGTTAATATTTTATATTTTACCAAAGAGTATTATGCAAGTCATCATTCTTAGTGATACTGACATCAAGGGTATCAGAGAAAAGACATAACAATGAGGTAAAATCTATTGAGTAATTTGTAGAATTGAAAGAAAAATTTGGAAATAAATTTTTAAATGCAGATTGTACAGATGTGATTCCAGAATCTTTAGTATGTTATTTATGATTCTTTTAATTTTGGTTTCTTAAATATCTTTCAAATATCCATAATTCTTTTACTTGATAGCTTGAGTTTCTGGAATCCATATCTGGGAAAACGTAAAACCAAAAGAGTTGAAAGTCATAATCAAAACCTATTACAACCAAATAAATAGCCCTCTAACTGCATGGAGTCTGTTAAGTGTGACTTTGGTGTACTATTCAATTACCTTTTGTCCCTCAACCTTATGTTTGACTTGCATATAATAAATTTGGCCCAGTGTTATTGATCTAAAGATTAAAGGAAAAGAAGAGATGTTGGAAAGAACACTTACTATGCCTGGAAATTTTGTTTCCTATAGTCACAGTCTGATTAAATCCATCATAAAGTATTTTTTCAGCTTTAAACATATAAAAACATGTTTATTTTTATAATTGAAATAAATAATATAGTGTTAATGCTTACATATTGAGACATAGAGAATCTAATTGACTTCTACCAAAACATGCATAGAAATTTACATGAACCAAGAAAAAAATTATATGAAAGCTTGGTAGTAAATAATAGTTAGTAGAAACATTTGTGAAAGAAATCAGAAGGAATTCCAAGCATAATACCATCAAATTTACATCTATCTATATATGTATGTAAATGTTATGGAAAATAAAAATCTGATTCCTCAATTTAAATGTATTTTAAAAAATAACTATACATAGGTAAGTATACATATAGTATAGCTTATATCTATAAAATGGAATATTTTGTATCCAATAAAATACATCATAGAAGAAGACTAATTATAACTAATAAGATTAATTATAATAGGAAATACTCAAAACATAATATTAAATATTAATATAAAACTATTTTGCAATAAGCTCAAATTTCATAAAAATACATAATCATGGTGAATAATGAAAATAATAATTATGATATTAGCTGACATTCATTCAACTTATATCATTCAAGCACTTGACTAAGTAAATAGTTATGCTCTTTCATTTAAAAAGAATAATATATAAAGCATAATTAAATAGTCGGAACAAAGGTGTTGAATATTTAGTATTTTATAAAGGAATAAAAAGTGATTTTAAATCCTACCACTGAATGAGTTGTAACATTTAAGTCATTTTTCCAATTTCTTTATGGTGATCTTTGAAATTTAACAGCAAGAATTATTCCTGAATCTATGTTAAAAATAATAAATGCCATGGCTATTTAGTTTTACTAAAAAATTTGTTTTTAGTTATCACAAATTTGACAGTAAATGCTTTGTATAAAATGAGAAGCGAATGACAATATCCTTTATTTAGAGAAAAAAAGTAGAACTAAAGCAGCAGTTACAAAAAAGAGAATCTTTTAATTATAAATATATTCATATTTAAGGTAAATTTTGGCTCTCAAGTAGCAAAATATTTCTCATTTCCTAAAAGCTTTTTAACACATGACTATAAAATGTTTAGGTTTTCTCTGTGCTTGCATCCATTTGTGTAAATATGAAGCCGTTTGGCACATGTGCATCCTATATAGGATCCACCAGGTCAGTCAATCAAAGAGAGTTTTTTTCTATAGCTCTAGAGTCATATATGGATTTGAAACAATTTTATCTTCTTCCGTAGATGCTGTAAGGAGGGAAAACTGTGTGAGTAAATACATGCCTGGAAGAGACTATAAGTGTCAGTGCCCTTTCTCCTGGGGACTTTTGGGACTGTGTTAGTTCAGAACATGCTTAGGCACAGAACATTCTTTTAATTTAATTCACTTTTTCAAATACAGCCTTTATATATTTTATTTATTTTTTAAAAGAAGTACTCTGTGAGCAAAATCAAAGGAAATAAAATTTCCAGGGTCAGGTCTGATATCAGATTGACTACCTCATTCAGCAAATCATAACTTGGCCATTACCCAGATCCATTCTTTTCAGAAAGCATTTTAGGAAATATCTATCCTTACCAAAGGCTATACTTTGATATGGAGGTGAGCAAGCATTGTTCTCACACAACCACTCTAAATAATTTTCAATGCATACATTAACCTTCCTGAATGGTTTTAAGCAAAAACATTTTATCAGGTCTTGTCATCTTTCAAATGATATTTAGAGGCCAGTAAACACATTTATTCTCATTATAGATAAGCACTGTACTCCTGACATTATACCTTTTCTCCTCAAACTAGCTATGATCTATCTGAGAGTCGGTGCTAGAAAAGGAGATTGCAACTAACGTGAAGGAAGATGCAGGAGAGAGGCATCCTGGAGGAGAATTTGATCCATGCTTCAAGGAGAACCTATCAGCTTTGAAGAACAAATCAGTTAAAGATTCTAGTTTCTTGTAAAAGGCTAGGACAGGGACAGAGTGACAAAGACAGCAAGTGAACTAAATGGAGGATGTAGTAAACAAGGATGCCTTTCTTCTGTCTAAACTAATTTTGGATAGCATCCTCATTAGTTACCATAGCCAAATATTCTCCTATAACTCTCAGGTATACATACCACTTCTAAATTTCAGATTTTCCAAAGGGTTTGGAGAAGGAAAATAAGGCAATGTGAAATTATTTTATAAAAATAGTTATATGTAAAAATATGCTTTAAATGTGTTTAGTGTTATGCTTATGTGCATATGTTTGTAGTATAATTAAATTGAATTAAAATCAGTTCCCTGACTTTGGAAACTTTTCATTTATCCAAATGAAGGAATTTAAATAAATGTTTGTTTTAGTTCATTTCAGAGTTTTATTTATTTTTATTTTTTTAAATTCAAACAAAAAAAACCCCACACAACTGCCCATGGAAAAGGATGACATTTCCTTCAAAAAAAAAAGAAGAAATATTCTAATTAGCCAGTAAAAAGCGTCTTTAATTTCAGAGTTATAGAAGGTTCAAAAGTCATTTAACTTAAACTAAGTAATAAAGTTTTAATTACTTTCCAAGATTTAACGGAGAAAACTCAAATCATTGTTCTAATAAGATTATATATGTATTCATAAGTATTATGCACATGATATAAATTACATATAAATATATCTATACATTGCTTATGTGTATATGTGTGTATGTTCATAGATAGGTAGGTAGGCAGTTAGGTAAGTGGGTACATAGGTAGATTATAGATAGATATTATGTGCTAAATAATCACTATTTTAACATTTTGAAGCAAGTTGAAATAGAAGGGCTTATGAATTATGTGATAGAAATGTGAAATGTATAAATAAGAGACTCATTTTTTCATGCATATCATGTAATATAAAAAGGCAACAGCAGCTAATCCAGTCAATCTGGTGAACATGAAAAAAAACAACACACTCAAATAATCAGTGGGGCAAAGAAGAAATTGCAAGAGAATTCACCAAATATCTTGAGACAAATGAAAGGGAGAACACAAAATATTAAACCCTATGGGACACCACAAAGCAGTTCTGAGGAAGAAATTTATAGCCCTCAATGCTTACATTAAAAAAGAAGAAAGAGCTAAAATTGAACATTTATCTGCACACCTGGAGAACTAGAAAAAGAACAGCAAACAAATCCCAAACCAAACCGAAGGAAAGAAATAGTAAAGATCAGAGCAGAAATAAGTGAAATTGAGAACAAATAACAATAGATAGAATCAAGAAAACCAAAAGTTGTTTCTTTGAGAAAATGAGCTAAACTGACAAACCCTTAGGTAGACTGAAAAATAAAAAAGAAAGAAGAGGCAAATAAAAAAAATCAGAAATGTGAGTGAGGCCATTATTACTGATCCAACAGAAATAAGAATCTTAAGAGGATACTATGAAGAAATGTATGCCAAAAAATAGACAATGTAGCAGAGAACAAATTCCTAGATAGTCAAAACCACTTACACTGACCTTAGAAGAAGCAGAAGACTTTAATAAATGAATCACATGTGAAGATATTGAATCATTCATCAAAAACCTCCCAAAGATGAAAAGCTCAGGACCAGATGGCTTCAAGGTGAATTTTACTAACCATTTAAAGATCTAATGCTAATCTTACTCAAGAATTTCCAAATAAGTGAACAGGAAATAATGATAACAAAATCATTCTATGAAGTCAACATCACCCTAATACAAAAACCAGGAAAAGTTACTACAAAAAAAGGAAAATTACAGAATAATACCTATAATAAATATAGATGCAAAAATTCTTTTTTTTTTAATGATCTGTTTTTATTTTTATTTTCTTTTATCCCCCCACACCTTCAATTTTGAACAAGATCAGTGATAAAATGCCTTTCTGTGGTGTCAGATTACTTCCTCCTGTTACCCACAGGCTTTCCAGTCTTAGGATACCTATAAGTATCCTATATTGAGATAATGAATGACAAATATGGTAAATGGAAGTGAACTCTAGTAAATCACAGTTATAGGATCTCAAAATAGATCAGAAATATGAAGTTTGAAAATTTGACTAGATATTTTTGCTCTGCATATCAATGTTAACTAAAATTTTGATGACAATATATCCCCTCAAATATCAGTGCATCTTTATTTAAAAGAAGCAATTCATACTTTCTTTTTTAATTTAATCTTATTTTTAATGTAAATTTATATATATAATTTTTAAAAGATACTTAGATTACATAAATGTTACACAAAAGATATATTGATTCCTATATGCCCCACTCCCCACACCTCCCACACTCTCCCACATAAACATCCTTCATTAGTGTGGCACATTCATTGCAATTGATAAATGCATCCTGGGGCTTTGCCATTAAGCATGGACCATAGTTCACATTGTAGTCTACACTCTCTCCCACACAGTTCTGCATGTTATGTGATGATATAAAATGGCTTATATCTGTCATTGCAACGTCACTCAAGACGATTCTCAAGTCCCGAAAAAGCCCTTGTATTACAACTGTATTTCCCTCTCCCTGCCCCCAGAGCCTGCAGTGGCCACTGGCTCCACATCAGTGTTGTAATTTCTTCCACTGCTAGAATCTCAGTATGTCCATAGTAGAATACCAGTAAGTCCACTCTAGCCCATAGTTCTTTCCCCAATCCCGAGGATTCTGGGATGATGACATCCACTCCACTTCCAATTGAGAGGGGGCTTGTATCCCATGGGGAAGATGGATGGGACTATCCTGCCTGCAGCTGCAGACTCTTTCCATTCCCTGGGACGGTCTTTGTCGATCATCATCTCCCCACCAGTTGTCCTGGGTAAGTTCAATGAGCTGTAGAGTAGGTGTTGCAACTCTACTGAGGTTCCGGCCCCAGTTGGCACATGGATAGCCCAAAGACTCGAGTCTCTGGATGTACACCTACAAACTCCAGCACCATCTATAAGTTTAAATAGAAGGGACAGATGAGCCATGTGCAGGGAAGACATAATTAAGCCCAACTCTGTCACTCTCAGGAGCACAAACTCCAAAGTATGGCCCACTGGCAAAGCACCAAATTCCAGAGCTATCCACCCTGACCATAGGACCTGGGTGTCCCCAGAGCCTTCAGGAGCCCCACTATTTGGGGTAGTACCCACTTTGGAAGTCTATGAGATCCTGCTGAGATGTGCATAATCATTACCTCTGGGATGACCTCTTAACTCACTTTGAAGTCTCTTAGCCATATAAACTCATTTGTCTTTACCTTCTCCCCCTTTTATTCAAGGTCTTTTTTCAGTTCCATTGCTAGTTGGTGCTTGGTAGCAATCCCTTGATGCCAGGGAGGCTCATGCCCTAGAGTCATGTCCCATGCAATTGGAAAGGCAATACATTCATATGCTGAGTTTGGCTTAGGGATAGGCCACATTTGAGTAACAAGGAGGCTCTCAGGAGGCAACCCTTAGTCACCCTATAACAATAGGCTAAGTTTCAATTTCAAGAGCAAAGGCTCAAAAGCCTAGTCCTCAATATCAAAGGCCCATTAGTGGATCATCTTCCTTCACCAGTCACTGCCCCTGCACTTGGGGGACTTTTGCTGCTCCCTTAGAGAATGTGGCAGAGCTCTCCAGGATGGGAATTCAGTACTCTCTTGGTTATTGTGTGGATCTCCATCCACTGTGACAAGGTCCCATGAACATTAGAACATTTTTATATATCTTATATGTATGCTCAGGTGAACTTCCTCCCATGCTACAAGCAAAAATTCTTAACAAAATACTTGCAAACATAATTCAAAACAAATTAAAAGAATTACACAACATGATCTAGTGGGTTTTGTCCCAGGTATGCAAGGGTGGTTCAACACAAGAAAATCAATTAGTGTAATAAGCCACATTGATTAATTGAAAAAGAAAAATCACATGATCCTCTCAATTGATGCAGAAAAAGAATTTGATGAAAAACAGTACCCTTTCCTGATAAAAACACTCCAAAAGATATGAATAGAATGAAGCTTTCTCAATGCGGTAGGTTGCATATATGAAAAACCTACAGCTAACATTGTACTCAGTGGTTAAAAACTGAAAGATTTCCTGCTGAGATCAGGAACAATACAAGGATGCCCAAGGTCACCATTGTTTTTCATAATTTGTGGTAGAAGTTCTAACTAGAGTAATTAGGCTAGACAAAGAAACAGAAGACACCCAATTAGGAAAGATAAAAGTAAAACTTTCACTATTCACTGATGATATTCTCCTATGTCGAGAATCTCATGAAAAATCCACAACAAAGCTACTAGAAGTAATAGATGAGTCAGCAAAGTGGTGGGTAAAAGATTATGCAGAAATCAATAGTGTTTAAATAATATACTCCTGATGCTCAATCTGAGGAGGAAATCAGAAAAAAAAAAATCCATTTACAATAGCAACTAAAACAATCAAATTTTTAGGAATAAACTTAACCAAGGATATAAAGAATCTGTATTCAGAAAACTACAAAACATTGCTAAAAGAAAATGAAGAAGACTTAAATAAATGGAAGGATATTCCATTATCATGGATTGGAAGATTAAATGTCATTAAGATGTCTTTTCTACCCAAACAGAAATACAGATTCAATTTAGTCTCAATATAAATCCCATTAGCCTTTTTTGCAGAAATGGAAAAACCAATTATCAAATTTATTTTCAAGGGTAAAGGACCCCGAATAGCCAAAAATGTCTTTAAAAAAAAAGAACAAAGTTGGAGGATCCTCACTTCTGGGCTTTAAAGCATATCACTTAGCTACCGGGCTAAAAGAGCATAGTACTGGCATAAAGACAGACAGATTGACCAATGAACTAATTGATGACTCAGATAGTGACCCTTATATCTACAGTCAAATGATTTTTGAAAAGGTAGAAATACAAATAGGGAATAAACAGATGAAAAAAGTTCAACATCACTAGCAATTAGGGAAATGCAAATCAAAACTACAATGGAATATCATTTCAAACCTATTAGACTGGCCATTTTTAAAAAGTTGGAAACCAAATGTTAGAGAGGATGTGGAAAGATAAGAATGCTCATTCACTGTTGGTGGGAATGTAGACTGGTACAGCCACTGTGGAGGTCTGTTTGGCAATACCAAAAACAGTTGAATATAGACTTGCCATGGGATCCAGCAATACAATTAATAGGTATATACCAAGAAGAGATGACAGCAGACACATTAGCAGACATCTACACACTGATGTTCACAGAGGCATTATTCACGATTGCCAAAAGGCAGAAACAATCCATGTGTCCATGAACTGATGAATGGATAAACAGATTGTGATATATGCACACAATGGAATATTATGCAGCAGTAAGAAGAAATGAAGTCGTGAAGCATATGACACCATGGATGAACATGGAGGATATAACATTGAGTGGAGAAAAGTCAGACACAAAAAGACAAATACTCTATAATTGTGTTACTATGAACTAAATATATTGTGTAAACTCATGAAGTTAACAATTAGAATATAGGTCACCAGAAAATAGAATGAGGGTAGAGAATGGAAAGCTGAGGGTTACTCTGAGCAGAATATATAAAAAGAATGTTTGTAAATCTTTGGAAATGAATAGAAATGGTGAAAACATATCATGGTTTTTGTGACAGGCAGAGCTATTACATGTGTACGAAGGTGGTTGAAAGGGAATGTCTAACATCATGAATATTACCAGAAGGAAAGCTAACATCTGCAACATGGGACTGTGTAAGATACTACAACCTCATTTAAAACACAAATATGGGTGATATTGCATATATAGTATTGTTTTTACAAAATATAAATACAAATATCAAAGAAGGAAAAAGAGTAACACCTACCTACAGCAGTGGAAGCTAGAGAGATTGAGAGGTGAGAAGTTTTGTTTGCTTTTGTTTATTATTATTATTATTATTAGAATAATGAAAGTGCCCTAAGAATGATAGAAGTGATGAATGCAAAAATATGAGACTACACCGAGTACCACTGATTGTACACTTTCAATGGATTTATGCTTTATTAATATGTATCAATAAAATTATTTTTAAAAGATCTACTTAATAAAGTTTATATAAGAAGAAAAATTAGTTCTGTTTAAAAACCAAATAAAAGGCCAATCAAAATATACAAAAATAAACATTATGTCTCTGTTTAAAACATTATCTTCTAGTAATAACAAAAATAAATTAAGCATGGTCCTCAGGGGTTCTTAAACTTTTTGTTCCATGGACCTCTTTGGTAGTCAGTGTTTTGTTAGCTAGGTGAAAACATGGACCCCTTACTAAGTCCACACTATACTGTGTATTATTTAATAAATATATCACACCCACACCAACACGACCCCAGAAGAATGTATTTTTTTAAATTTCAATTCAAGCTCATGAACCCCTTGTTAAGAATCCTTGATGTACATTATCTTGATCATATGGGGGATTTTTTTTTTTTTATGATGAGGTACGGGGAATGAACCTGGGACCTCATACATGCAAAGCAAGTGCTCAACCACTGAGCTACTCCCACTCCATTTGGGGGCAGGGGGATTTTCAATTTTCAGTTGACTTTTGCAATGTGTTTGCATTACAAATAATATGAATGTAAAAGTTTTTGATAAATGCTAGAACCTGCCAATAGTGCTTCCCACTTAAACAAATAAATTTATAAACAAAAATTTCATATAGGTTAGTGTCCAAAATAATATTTCAATAAAGGATCAATATGGGAAATTTTTAAGTTTGGAACATAACATCATATTGATGATGTTTTCTTGCTCCTCTTTCTGAGCTCAAAAGAGTACATAACAACTGTAGAGTATATAAAAAAACAGATTATAGCACATTTATAGAAGCCAGAACATTAGGGCCATGATTAATTGGCCTTCTTAAAAGGAAAGGAATTTAATGTCAAATTTGTAGACAACCAGTTTTAAAACTAACTGTATATTTTAAGATAGTAACAAATGGTTGGTTATCAATGCTGTTAATATAATGATTCAAATATTTTATTGCTTAAAAATTAAAGCCAAAATTCAATAGCTTTTATTTTCTCTAAAAATGTAGAACACACATAAACAAGAGACACCATATTTAAATTACTACTATAATGAAATAAAATAAATGGTGCTATTTCATTATCATACTTTATAATGCAGACTGTACCAATAACCTTATTACTCCTTTTTCTTGGTTTCCAATAATCTATTCAAAACATCCAAGAAGTATATTCCAGAAATTAGGATCTAAAAATCATGAACTAATTCTACAACTCAAAAAGGGAAAATGATGAGGCACCAAATATAATTTTTATTCCATTTATTGACATCTTTGCCAAGTTTTCTAGGAATTTAAAAATATCTTCTGATAATACAAAAATAATCTTATTTTCTACTACCATCATATTTACATCCATTTGTCTTAACATGACTGTATTCACTTTGTTTTGCTAATTTCTCTAATAGTTTATTTAAATTTAAAAATGTTCGCCCCCATGTTAAAAAAGAAACTTTTTGGAGTTTTCAGTATCTTTGTATTATTTAACAGAAAAAGGAACATGGACTCTCTCTTTTCAAACTTTACATCCTCAGTGTTTTTTCAATAAAATTTGGTTAATGAATTGATAATTTCTAGTATTTCTTACTTAGATTCAAGTAAAATAAAATTAATAACTTAAAGGACATCAAAAAAAATTGTTGTATGACATCTGTTACTGGATTAGTATTGATATCTAAATTAACTTTTATGGAAAATAATTTGTTTTTTATTTCAATTAGTATTAAGTAATGGAAAATATCATGCACTAAGATTTTTAACTGCAGTCATTAAAGATATCTTCTGTTAATTCATTATCTTTACATGACTATACTTCAACTATTCATGTGAAATAAAGTATAATGGTAGATATATTTATCCACAATTATGTCCCTTTTTTATCTTTGACTTCTGACCCAAGTATACTGGGTTTCAGAGTTGTGTTCCTCTTTTTTATTTTTTTCTTAAATATACCCTCAGTTTTATATATTTGAAACGTCAGTAGATACAATATAAATTATGACAAATATATTCAATCTAAATATTTACATTTCAAAAAACTTTTGCATTTGCCTCTTGCTATTTACTAAGAATTGCTAACAAAATAGTGCTTCGGCTAATCCTTTAGGCAATGTGTTTTCAGAGAAATACTGGAGGTAAGAGTCAGAACAGCACAAGTAATTTATTGATTTAGTTTATTTAATATGCACATAATGCCTAAAGCCAGTAACACAATATACAGTCCATAAATTAAAATACACTGAATCTAGCACCTGAATTGAAGAATTAAATACTAAAAGGAATGCCATATGTGAAAACAATAGGTGAGAAGAGTCTGAGGACATTCTGCTATAATGCTCAATTTATAGGAAAATTGGTTTAATTTCAGGAGCAGTTCTTTTGCAGAATATTGGTACTAGGAGGTAGACATTGATTTTTGGCAAAAGGTGTACAACCGAAATTAATTTTTATTTATGTTGCTTAAGTAATATGTTGAAATATCAAATAATCAGCTGCCAACTTGTAGTTGAACTAAAAACAACATTCCTCTTTAATAGACTGGAATTAATATGAACCATAGCTTCAACACAATTTACTAAGTTACCGAAATAAACACCCCCAATACAAATTAGCTACTTTTAGAGCGTGCCATAAAAAAGTTGAAAGCTAAAATTTCCCAGGAATCTTATAAAATTCTTCAGAAGGATTTAGCCTATGTTTTTTACTCGTGGGTAATTCCTACTAAAACATTACTTCCAAACTTCTAAAAGCAGAATGAAATTGTGAGATTTCTTAACAAAGAACAAACAATTTTTTATGGGTTTATGACATAAATATTGTAGCAAGTTGAATGGTGGTCCCCTAAAAGATAGGATGAAGTCCTGAAGAGTCATTGCAGATGTAAATTAAGAATCTTCAGATGAGCTCATCTTGTTTTATCCAAGTGAGCCCTAAATCCAGATGCAAATTTCCTGGTAAGAGTAAGAAAGAGGGATATTATACATATAGAAGAGCCAAACACACATCCATCCAGAGGAGAAGGCAGTGTAAAAAGAGATATAGAGATAGGAGTTATGCAGCTATAAACTAAGAAATGCCAAAGATTTCCAGTAACCCCCAGAAGATACGATAGAGGCATCAAATGGATTTTACCCAAGAGCCTCTGGTGAGGAAACATGCCCCTGGTGTAATCCATTTTGGACTCTGGTCTTCAGAAATTTGAAAGAATAAATTTCTCTTTTGTAAAGCCACCTCGTTTGTAGTTTATACCACACAGTTTTGGTAATTTGTTGCAGCCATCATCATTTATTTCTTATTTAGTTTCTTCATGTGGATGAAAAAATCAGACAGCATTCCAATCTATCCTTAATTGCATTTTGAAATCAGTGTTATATTAAAATATTTTAATAGCTTTAAATCATTCCTTTCGCATTCCTAAAATCTATTTTAACCCCTTGTGCTTATTAGAACATTACAATAAAATTAAATAGCATTTATAATTATTTGTTAATAACTTCTTATGAAATATGGAAGAGACATCTGCTATGATCAAAATGGAGAAGTGAGATACTTTAGGGCTCCACCGCCCCACAGAAGCTTTGAACAATCAACAATGGCTAGCAGAAACATTATCAATGCTTCAGAAAACCGTTAAAGGACTTCAGTAACAGGATAAGTGCTGAATAAAGAAAAAGACTACTTAAAAATGGTAGGGTTTTATGGTGCCCAGGCTGGCTGCACCCCTATCCCTCACTGGCTCATCACAGAGCCAGCCTAACTAAGCTCCCAGTGTGGGTCCCTAGTCTTGGTACCCGAGGGAACAGAGAAACCCTTGTGCACATACTGGGAGCTTGATATCTGGCCTTTTCTGTCTTGTGGTGGCCTGAGGGACTGGCTGTCCCAATATGCTCTTCATGTAAAAGGGAACTCACAGAACTGTCCTATGGTATTCTGTGTGACAGTAGTCAAGTTGTGCTGCATGGGGCAAAGGATTTCTGGAGGTAAGATATAGAATGCTGTGCCTGGAGCCAGGAGAATCTGTTCCCTAGGGAAGAAGAAACATTTGTATTCATGCAAACAGGGGAATTCCCAGGGCCACATGCACAAGTCCAAGACAAGATGCATATGCAGAAAGGATCAGGGAGATCCCTATGCTTTGGCCAGAAGATATTTACTCAACTCATTTTATGGATAAGCCCTGAAAGAAAGCATTTACACTGATGCTTTCTGTTTTTCCTTCCTGTAAAAAAAAAATTTTTTTTTCTGGCAATCAAGGAGAGCTCTGTCATAACAGGATACAAGTTTAAGGAAAAGACACCTCAGAGTCTAAATTCCAGTAATAATATATTAAAATGTCTAATGTCCAGGTTTCAACAATAGATTACTGTGGTGGCTTGGATTTGTGTAACCCATAAAAACATGTTCTTATTCTTTATCCATTTCACTGTAAGTAGGACTTATTGACGAAGCTGCTTCAGTTAAGGTGTGCCTCAATTGAATGAGGATGGGACTTGATCCTATTACTCAAGGTCCTTATAGGGAAGGCCACAGAGAGAAAGCCAGAGGGAGCAAAAGTCAACGGAATCCATAAAAGAAGAGAGAAGCCAGGAGGGGCTGCAATGTGAATTGCCATGTGACAGAAAAGCCAAGGACCAAGGATTACCAGCAGCCACTCACAGAACACCACAGTTTTCTATTTCTCTGCTAATTTTCTACTTGTTCTATGCATTATTGAAAGTGGAATATTGAAGTCTCCAGCTATTCTTGTTGTACTGTCATTTCTCCATTATGACAGAAACTGTTTCATGTCTCTTGGTGTTCTCTTCTTAGATATAATTACATATATGTTATTTTAATATTGTGATTTGATGTAAGTATTATATCTTCTTGAAAGGTTGACCACTTAATCATTATATAATTTTCTCCATGGTTTCTAAAAGTAATGTTTGTCTTAAAGTCAATTTTGACTGATATTTATATAATCACTTTAACTCACTGTTGTTTATTGCTTACATGGAATTTTCATTTTCGATTCTTGCATTTTCAACCTATTTGAATTGATACTTTTATGACTTAATAATGACCTTTTTGTCTCTTATAACAGTTTTTGACTTAAAGTTTATTTGTCTGATATCTTTACCTAGTAAGGCTTGATTTTAAATAAAAATTTTGTAATGGGAGCAAAATAAGTGAAAAAAATTATCACAGCTGGTAATCTTATGTAACAGTGACAAAGGACACTATCCTACTTTTCTCAATTATTTTTATGCTTTTATTTTCCACAAGCATATATCCCTGACACCCATACTAAAGTTTCCTTGTAATAATTCTAAATGTTCTCTAGTCTTACTTCAATCAATGCCACATCTCATTAACTATGATTATATTTAATAGCCTTTATTTTTCTATTTTGGTTCTCTATATTACTTATCTTGCTTGTTCTACAATATTTAACTGTGTCCATATATATCTGTCTACCTTAGAAAGTAATTTCTCAGACACAGTCATAATCAGGTATATTATTCTGATGCCATTCTAATTAAAAATAAAAGCAACAGGGATGCCATCATGAAAATTTTATTCCTCCATATGTATTCATTAATTCAGTAAATAATTCTCGTATTTAGAAATCTTAATCAAATTTAAATGTACTATTAAAATTATATTTTAATCAATGATGTTTATCAAGATGGAAACTTATACATTCTGATCAGCATGATAGAATATCTGAGGAATATTTTTATCGAGGATCTGTGAAAATAATGCATATTGATCAGTAAATCTGATGCAAGCTCCTCATTCTAACTCCTGTTCTCTCAAATTCTCTCTCTCCCTCTCTCTTTCTAACACACACATACACACATCTTCCCTAATAATGAGATGCCATTCTATTTTAAGGAAGATTAATAAAAATATAATTTTAAGGATATTTAAAAATAAATATGGTTTCAACACAGAACTATATACTTTCAACTGTGTCGTTATAGTCAGTAATCATCCCACTCACTTTTCAATTACTTGAGGTTACACAGTTTCATTTAATATTTGAATTATTCAGTTTAATTAAAGTAACAAATTCAGATTTAAATGTGCTCAAAGGGGTAGAAAAATTAATTGCAATTTTGAATGTAACATTTAAGAAAAATATGTCCTCCAGCAGCCTGAAACTTAAAAATATTTGGGTTAAAATTTTTAAAGTTATTCATTTGAAGCTCAGGAAGTATGCCATGTTTAGAAATATTAAATAAACAATATTCTTAATTCATTACTTGATAATTTTATAACTTGTCTTATTTGTCTGAAAAGTGAAGGTTATGGGGAGGATGTGCACCCAACTCAACAATCCTAAATAATTTGAATACTATAGTACTGGAAAATGTATTAAGGAATATAAACAATAAAATATCCTTTTTATTTAAAAATATATTTACAGGTACAGTAGCCCAATATATGAAAGCATTCAGCATTTGAAATCGCAAAAAAAGCACAAGCCTATGATTTTAGAATATTTATAGTCTACTAATTCTATGAGAGTCATTATACTAGGAATTTCACATGCATTACCTCCTTTTCTGTTTCAATAACTTCATGAAGTAGGTGTTATTATTCCTTATATTTTAAAAATGAGATATTTTATTAGAAAGCATTATTTGGATAACATTTTATATTGTGAAGCTTATTTGTTATTTATTATTTAACGTTAATAAGAACCTCAGGAAGATTGCACAAGGTACCATTATGCTTATATCAGAAATCAGGAAACTAAGAATTAAAAAATGGAAACGAATTCCTTTTGTACACACAACCATTTAGAGATAGAAGTCTAGTTTTATTATTCACATTTCATTGCTTTTATCCATGACTAGACACATTCAGAAAAGTACTTACTCTTGATTAGTAATAAAGTTTATTGTTAATAATAAATAAAATCACTATTATCAACTCAAGGTAAATGCATTACTATTATTAATTCATCTTATTAATTCTTCACTGTTTTCAAATTTGGAACCGAACTAACTATAGAATTTGAATTTTCAACTTACCTTAATATGCTATCATATGATGCTTCTGAAGATCCTTTGTTTGAGTTCAATTCAATTTTCTAAAATTTAAGAATATAGTGTTAATGGATATTATAAAATTATTATTTCTTCCAATGACAAGTCAGTTTTTAAAAGTATTATGCTGAGTCCCTACATTGAGTATGGGATAATATAATTCATATTTCTAAGCTACTGTTTTCATAGAAGCAGAAGTAATTAATCCATTCCTTACAAATCTAAAATTTAACAAAAATGTTGATAATCTAGGAGAAAACAAATAACAATCTAGAATGAATTTACACAGATTGCTACAGCAATATAATTTTGCAAATTTGGGGAAGAATAAGGAAATAATTAATTCTTTAAGCAATTTCCTTTGTCTCCCATAATAAGAATGAATGGAATTTAACTGAGAATTTTATTATTTCTCTTGTGGGGTATTCACAACATGTTTTTTCCAGTGACTCTAAACTCAAATGCAAGCAAAAGTAAATATAAATAGAAACTTATTATATTTTAATCTTCAGAGTAATCCCATTTATCTGGAGTTAAATGAAATAGAATAAAACAAATAAAATATAGATTCAAAGTAACCAAAGTAAAAGTAGCTTATGCAAATAAAACAGAATAATATGAAATATTTAGTTTTTTTAAATGTAATGACAGTTTTGCTGCCAAAACTGTTTCAATTCTCTAGTGAGACGCAGTTTATGAGTTAAATATAAAGGGCCATGTCTTTAAAATTAGTAACCTCTTTCCTATTATATATTCTAAATTATAAATTAAAATTTCCAAGTCTCTAGATTTGCTGTTAGTAAATTAATGTTGTTAATGTTCTGGTATATCCTTATAGTTTAAATGATATCAATGTTGAAATAACATGGAATTTTGACTCTAATTTGTGAACCATACGCAAAATCAAGATCCATTTATCATATGCAAGATCATAATCCATGCTATGAGAAAAAATATGGAATTCTTTATTTTACCTCCTAGCAATGTTTCAAACTTTCTTATACTAATAAGGACTTAAAGTATAATTACAAGTTAAATTGAAGATGTTTGAAAGGTTGCTTTCATTCATTTAAACTAAATATTTTTCCTTTGACCATCACTCTTTCCAGGTAAATTTTTAACAACCCTAGATTATAGATCTTGAAAGAATGGAGAGCATTAATCTTCATTATCAGCTCAATCTGTGCCATTAGATGGAAGGAAAATAAATAGATACAGTTTTTAAATGAAAACACTCAAGAAGATGTGGCACAATAGTTCTCACTGTTACAATTTATGTAACAAAATCAAAAGCAGAAATTTCAAAGCTAAGTTAGCATTTAGAAAAATGGTTCTCAAGTGCATTGTGCTTCACAGGTGTGCCATCAAATAGTGATTAAACTAAACAATACTATAACTGAGTGAAACTACTGTTAGAGACTTTCATAAAACAGAATGTGATCTGAACAAGTATTAATGTAGTGTACTAAGCAAGGGGCCTAAAGTATCAAGCAAGTAATAAAAATTGTTGATGTTTTACTAGAACATTTGATTGATAATAAGAATGTGGTCAGGATTGTAAAATTGCCTTCTGGAGAGATTATAAATGCTGGAGAAGATAAAGTGAAGAATGGAAACCTTGGAATCATTACCTTGCAATACAATTGAGTTGTAATTATCACTAGTGTAGTTTTATTTTCAATCTGTTACTTGCTTTTGAGAATACAAAATAATTCTACTATTCAAAATTGTAATATGAAGACAAACTGATTTAGAGTCTACAATTTCCAGCTTGGTTTCAGATATATTTTCTAAAAATTTAATCCAGGCATATTCTCATATACACAATTGTGTGCATAAATGTTTTATGTACAAGGTAACAGAGATCCCAACCGTAATTGACTGAATGAAAGGCATTTATATTCATGATAATTCCTGCAATACCACTCACATTCTTATATCACATTTTTTTTTCTAAAGACAAGAGCAAATGACTATTTCTATTGGCTCTAGACTTAACATGATAATCCTAAATTTAAAATGTTGAAAGGGGTTTTGGATGCTTTGTTATTCAGAATCCACTTTTCCCCAGTAGTTATTCCCAGAATCTTTCATATTTTACCATGTATTTTGACTTTCCAAGAAGAGTATTTCATATTCTCACTTTTAGAAAATTATCTTCTCATAAACCCTTAGTTTTTCAGAAGGACCAATTAACTTCTTCTAAATTTGGAAAAAATCAATCTACCCTATGCATTCAGAAATAAACATTATTGGTATTTTCATTAAGGATGTATGATAGAAAATTTGGATTTTAGGATACATAAAAACATTTTTTTGGAAGAAACAAGTGGGAAATAGTGAAATTGAACAAGAGGTGGAATAAGATAAAAAGATAAAGATAAAAAGGTAAAGAATTTTTATAGATAGTTTAGCAGGGCATCTCAAGCCTAAATTTAACTTAAACTATGTTTTTTCTAAACCAATAGAAAAAGCATCTTACTAAAATCTACAATATAGTATATCATCTAAAATCCTCATTATTTAAGTTTATAGAGAAAAAATTCTTATGTCTTAGTTTCATCATCTGCAAATAAAGAATTGTTGTTTTGCCTCATTTTTTCTCTTTCATTCTCTAAATGATCAGCAAGACTATATAAAAAGAGAAAACACTTTTCTGTGAAAGGTTAAAAGAACACCTCCATACCTATAGTTTTGGTGCTTATATACGTCTTCATATTCTTGGTCAAGTTTTCCACTGGTTTAATTCTGCTTTTCAGGGTCAATTTTATAACTTATGTTATATTACAAATTATGCATTTTACCTTGCCTTGCAAGTGCGTTAATACAGAATCTGCCATATTGGTAAGATTTTATATCAGATGAACACTCAGCCACCTCCAGACTTTCATTTTTGAATTCGCAAACTAGCTCTCCCAATTTTTAGTCTAACACCTTGAATGAGTCTGATCTACTGAGTCAGAAATTGTGCTTCTTGAATGAGTTCTTTTCTCTTACAAAGATCAACCTCCTTTCACCACTTGCCTCTCCAAATTAAGGATTTGGGTGTGTTTTTGCCAAGATGTGCTCTATTTTTCTTCTCTTGAAGGCACTCTCTTGGTGATGCTTCCTTTAGCCTCATTTCATCTGTTTTTTTTTTTTCCCCTGGTAGAATTTCTTCAAAGTTGATGCCATGATTTTGTCTCTATCCCATAATTTCAGGGCTGAGGTAGTGTCATATTTTCCCCTCATTTGTGTTTATCTTTATCCCTTTTGGAAACTGTTTAAAAAGGATTTTGGAAGCCTGTTCTCAAGCTGTAATAATTTTGGATAAGATTTAATAGCTATTTATAAAAGAAGATATTCAATGTGTACGTTATTGTAGTGGTCTGAAGTTGTGTGTACCACGGTAAAACATGTTTTCAAATTTAATCCCGTTCTTTGGATGTGAATCCATTGTAAGTAGGAACTTCTGATGGAAATATTCAGTTGAGATGTAACCCACCTCAATCAGGATGGGTCTTAATCTTTTTACTGGAGTCCTTTATAAATGGAATGAATTCAAAAATGAGAGAGAAAAAACCTCAGAAGCAAACAGCTTAAATCTATGAAACCTGGAAGAAAAGGGAGAGACCACCAGATGCTACCATGTGCCTTGCCATGTGACAGAGGAGCCAAATTTTGCCAGCAGCCTGTCTTGAAAACAAAGCATCGCCTTGATGATGCTTTGATTTGGACATTGCCCCCGGCACTTAAAACTGTGAATGGATAAATTCCCATTGTTTAACCTGACTCATTTCAAGGTTTTTGCTTTGAGAAGTCTAAGATACTAAAATGGTTACACATGCATTCAATAATGTATAAACATTTGATTTATTAATAACAAAACTATGAGGATAATTTTCTACTTTTTTCATGTTTATACAAGTAAATAATTTTTTCATCATTTCAATATAGGTATTTACTTGGTATGGGTTTTTCTTTATTTTCATTGTAGGTATGAAAATTTCAAAGTCATTATAGTTAAGAATTTTGAATTTTAAGTGGGAAACAAATGGCCTTTTTATGTACAAGCTATATTTAATGCAATTTAAATAATTGGATAGTAGCTGGGTTTCATGGGTAATGATTAGTTCCCCAATATGTTGTCTACTTCATTTTTAGTTGTAAAGTATTAGAATTTTATCTTATTAAGATATATAAAAAGTATAAAAGTTACTTTTATACTCTTCCAGGGCTGTGTATGAAGTTTTGTTTATCATTTAGTGTGTATTTCCATTCAAAATTATTTGCAGAAAAGAACTCTCAAATGTTCTTGCTCTACTAACTAGATAATTAGCATATAACACTGACCTGTCTTCCTTTCATTAAACATGTATCCACTTTCTTAATGTAAATAACGTCATGAAAATTAAAGATGCGTTTCTGAAAAAATTAGTTATTTATATAATGCATCAAGGCAATGTAATACAGCATACCTAACATGTTGTGTGCAGTTGTCTCAGAGGATATTTTCCTAATTCTTAAAATTTAGAATGACTTCTCATATTTCAAATGACACCCTTTTAAAAAATGTTATTCTAGTAAAATTCATAACAATGTAAAATTTCCCCTTTTAAACACCCACATTCACATATTGAATTCTGTGTTCTTGATTACTTTCACAATGCTGTGCTACCACCACCCATTATTAAAACTTTAAAATGAACCCAAATTTCAATTGTGTACAATTTAAGCATTAACTCACCATTCCCTACCCCATCCCAGTCCCTGGTAACCTTCATTCTATATTCTGTTTCTATGATTCTGCTTATTATAATTGTATCACATCACTGATCTCAGGCAATATGTGTCCCTTTGAGTCACACTTATTTCATTCAACATGATGTCTTCAAGTTTAATCCACACTGTTGCATCTATTGGAACTTCATCCTTTTTACTGCTGCATAATATTCCATTGTATGTCTATACCATATTTTGTGTAGCCAATCATTGGTTGGTGTACACTTGGATTGCTTCCATCTTTTGGCAATTATAAATAATTCTATGAACATTGATAAGCAAATATCTGTTTAAATCCTTGCTTTCAATTCTTTGAGGTATATACCTAGAAGTGGAATTGCTGGATTATATGGTAATTCTATACTTAGCTTTCTGACAAACTGTCAAACTGTCCTCAACAGCAGATGCACCATTTTAAATTACTACCAATAATTTAACTACTAATTAGTAGTGATTTAACTACTAATACTAATACTCAGTAATTAATGAGTATTCCTGTTTCCTACATCATCTCAACACTTGTAATTTTCTATTTTCATGATAGCAGCCATTCTAGTGGGTATGAAATGCTATCTCATTGGGGTTTTTATTTGCATTTCACTTATATGTTATTATGTCGAGGATCTTTTTATATGCATTGTGGCTATTAGTATATCCTCTTTGGATAAATGTCTATTCAAGTCTTTTGCCCATATTTAAATGGGTTGCTTGTCTTTTCATCATTGAGTTGTAGAAATTCTCTATATATTTGGGATATTAAAACCTTATCGGATATGCAGTTTCCAAATATTTTCTCCCAGTGAGTAAGGTGTCTTTTCACTTTCATGATAACATATCTGATGCACAAAAGTTTTACATTTTGATGGGTTCCCATTTATTTATTTATTTTTTCTTTTGTTGCTTGTAGTTTGAGCACAAAGTCTGAGAAACCATTGCTTAACACAAGATCCTAAAGATGTTGTCCTATGTTTTCTTCGAGAGGTTTTATAGCTCCGGTTTTTATATTTAGGTATTTGATTCATTTGAAGTCAATTTTTGTTTATGGTGTGAAATAAAGTTCTTCCTTCATTCTTTTGCGCATGAATATCCAGCTCTCCCAGCACTCTTTGTTGAAAAGACCATACCTTCTCATTTGAGTAGTCTTGACTGCCATGTCAAAATTCAATTGACCATAGATTTTAGGGTCTATTTTTGAACTCTCAATTTGATTCCACTGGTTTATTTCTCTCTCCTTTGCCAGTACCATGCTATTTTAAGGGAAGTGTGAGTTCCCCAATTTTGTTCTTTTAAAAAAATGGTTTTGGCTATTCCAGGCCCCTTACCCTTCTAAATAAATTTGATGATTGGCTTTTCCATTTCTGCAAAGTAGGATTTTGGAATTTTTATTGTATTGCATTGAATCCATGAATTGTTTTGGGCATAAATGACATATCAACTATATTAGTCTTCATATCCATGAGCATGGAATGCCCTGCCATTTATTTAGAAATTCTTTGATTTCTTTAGCAAAGTTTTGGAGTTTTCCAAGTCCTTTACATGCTCAGTCAAATTTATTCCTAGATATTTGATTCTTTAATTGCTATGGTACATGGAGTTTTTTCTTGATTTCTACCTCAAATTGTTTATTACTGGTGTAAAGAAACACTACTGATTTTTGCATTTTGATCTTGTACCTCACCACTGAATTCAGTTAGTACCTCTAGTAGATTTGTTATATGTATTTTGGGAATTTCTATATATAAGATCATGCCATCTGCAATTATTGAAAGTTTTAATTCTTTATTTCCAGTTTGGATCCCTTTTATTTCTTTTTCTTTCCTAATTGCTCTGGTTAGAATTTCTAGTGCAATGTTGATTAAGAGTGGTGACAGATGACACCCTTCTTTTAATTCACATATGATTTATTTCCCTTACATATTAGTGAGATTGAATAATAAGCAATTCAATAATAAGCAAATCTCATTTGAGAAGTAACATACTTATTTTTTTCTTATATTACTTTCCTAATTATTCACAATTGCACATTCCTCATAAGCTGAAACAGAGTTTAATTGATGAGAATCTCATTTTTCATTTGGTGATTTTTTAATACATTTGTTAATATATCAGTGGTAATTTTTTACTGCCCTTAAACAATTTGGACCAGATAATTTCTCATGCTCTATTTGAAAGTATACATACTTTGAGCATATTTAGATTTAGAGGTTTAGTTTATATATTGGCAAATGCAAGCTTTTGTAAAACATGGGAACCTATAATAATCAAATATTTCTTGCATGTTAAGTTACTATATAGTTTTCAATCTTTGCATTATGCATAATGAAAGCTTATCAAGTGTTAAAATTGTCATATATCTGATTAAATTCAATTTGAAATGTTAAAAATTCTGTTAGGTCTATTTTTAGAAGAATGTTTTTAATCTGTAAATTTTTACATGATAAATCTGCAGATGATTCCACCAAATTTATACTTCATATGTTGGAAGATTACTTTCTTTTTTGTCTTTCTTATTTTAAACCATTTTATAAAGTGATTATTTCTATGGCAACAGTGATATCCTGCAATATCAGCCAAAACGATTGTTTTTTAAAGTTAGAAATGTATCCAGTACTATCTGTAAAATCATTAAAAACAGAAAACACAGACAGGTTTACTGGTAATGTGTTCATACTCCTTAGGTATTCTTGTGATAATATAACATGAAGTGTAATTTCATTGAAATATGGTGGTTCCAATATTCCCTTACCTGATAAACATGAAATCCTACAAATTTGATTGTGTAGAGTAGGAAAAGCTGTGTACTTCATCTCATTATGCTTTTTGGAGAGCTACTCTACTTAGACAAAAATTTAGTTTTACATCATCTTTCTATCAATCAAAATCATATTAAAATTATAAATTGCATTATTTTATCTTTGTATACTTAAAACAAAATTCACTAACACTTTATACCTGAGATGGGCTTGAGTTGAATATTTTAAAAAACTTTATTAAATTTGCACACACCACATATTTAAGAATTACTTAAAAAGTTATTTAAAAATATCTCATAAAATGAATTATTCAGATATAAAAAGTATAGTCATTAAAGAGCTTAATCACCTATGCATCAGCATAATCCCATTACAATTAGGTGTACTTTTAATAGGAAAAAACACTTTGGAATTTGAAATAACTTATATTTTTGGAAAATAAAAGGTTTTTAAAATTTGTCCTCAGAGTAATAAGAACATCCATTGCATTTCTTCCTCTGACAATTGAAATACACTTATTACAGAATCTCACGATTCATGCACAAAAAAGAATATCTTCTTCCCTATGAATAATAAATATTTAATGAGGGTTGGCAGTGGTCAGATATCCCTAAATATTCACACAGCCTTTAATTACAGGTTTGAGAGAAAATGAAGAAGCATCTTTTCTGTGATAATGTATGTCCAAAAATCAGTTGTAAACAAGCTGAATCTCATTCCTTCTCCCAGCTTCTTAGACTCCAGAAACCAAGCCTGTGTGCTGGCATGAGGTAAGGATAATTTATGGGTTGTAAAGTCATAAGCTGTCTTAGGTAGGAAACAGACTTTGAGATGGAGATTTGTGTGCAGGAATTGAAGAGTCCTGTCTGGAACAACAACTGTTAGGGAGAGAGGTTGGCAGGATTGGGGAGAGGAAAAAGTTTAAGTTTTAAGTAATTGAGGTCTCAGAAAAATCCCACAGGGAGCTATACAGATTTTTGCCCACCATAAGAGGATCAGAGCCAGGTCTTTGAATCCCCACCCTGACTACTCTGAATGCAGGCTGTCTCTTATGAGAAGTATAACTTTGGGTACCACAGCTATTTTCACTCAAATGCAATTCCCAATTTCAGGAGAAGGGTTGAGCAGTAAGTTACTGCTGGGAGAATTTCTATATATATCTTGTTTCTGCAGGTTTATGAGTGAAGCATTATATCCTCTTTGTTTCACACTATCTTTTCAAGGATGTTGGTATAGTGAATATGTTTGGAAGAGAAAGATAGTATCTCCCTCTGGATCAAAATACAGGTCTCTAACAGCTTCAGAAGCTAGGGATGGCATGACCCTTTAGATCAAAGGGCAGGCTTGCTTATATTCCAGTATAATAAAAATGTTTCCCTTTAGAGTTAAAGACAGGCATGCTTACTGACTATTATAAAAGATTTAAATTCCCTTAGTTAAAAGTTCCTCCCATGTAATGCAACCAATCATGTATGCATTTCTTTGTGTGGCTTTCTTTGTCATCCTTTGGGAATAGTTGCTTAGAAAACCGGTGAAAATAATGCAAATTTAGTTATTGCTATTGCATGGAGTAATAAAGTTCTCCTTTGTCTCTGAACTAGGAATCTCACATCTACTTGTATCCATGAAACTGGCAGGCTAACTTGTTAGGTTTCAAGTACAGTAAAATCTTAGACCTTTCATAGTACGTGAGCGTCATCAGCAGCCAGCATATAATCATCAGCAGGTAGAACTGGTGCATTGGTTCTGAAAGCAGCCTTGGTAATGCACCTTAGCATCCATCCAAAGATCCATGGTAAGCTTACAAAGACATGTTCATGGAAAAAGCAGGATTTTGGATGTAGACTGATGGTGTGAAGAAAGCATCAATACATAGAAACAGACAGAGTGACAGAGACAGAGAGAAACACACACTCACAGAGGGAGGGAGGGAGAAAGAGAGAGAGAGAGAGACTCTAAAAAGTAATGATATACAGAATTAGAATGCAAACCTTTAAAAGAAAATGATTATGAGAAGTAGAATCTCAAGTGATAACATGTGCTAGAATGCTGTGATAAAGTTATAAAGTTATGGTGGGCATGGTGGGGTGTGGTAGTATGTAAAAACTCAGGGATTCCTTAAGCATGGGGAAAGAATTTTGAAATTCTTTTGTATTTTGAGAACCATATGAGCTTTTAGAATATCTTGAAATTATTATATATAATTAATTCCATCAAACAAATAACATTTTTATTACAGAAAACTGTGGCCATTTTCCAGGTATATATAAATTCTTAAAACAGTGCTATAGCAAACACAAACAAATACTAAATAAATTCTGTGGTTTAGCTGAGTATTTTCTTATAAATATGCTATAGATCTTAATTATTTAATTTCAACAATGAAACACCATTTATTATTCATCAGTGTTTTCTTGAAAATAATTTGATAGTTATTGATTAAGTTCAAAACAATTATCTATCAGTTTCAAATACTTACTTTTTAGGTTCTTTTCCCTGAATACTAATTAAGGACTTTCTAGTTCTCAATGTTCTACTTGATACAAGAGATTAATGATAAATATGGAATGAAGCTAACTCACAAACTATGGCTTTAGATCAGAAACAATTAACTAGCATGCCACGTGAAAAGTGCTCTAAAATGACCTATAAGAACTTAGTGGAAGCAGAAATTAGTTGTAAAGCAACTGATATCCAAACAGACAAAATTGTTTACCCATATGCAAAAATTCATTTAGTTTGAGTGCTAAGAATAGAGTCGCAGCTTCTGGAATTCAGACCTATAATTTTTCTCCTAACAAAACAAATGTTGTTATTATAACATATTCGAGTATGATCTATTTCAATTTTATGGAACTAATTTTTAATCTCATAGATTCTATTCTCTAGGTGCATTAAACGATTTGGTTTCATGATGTTTTTTAAATCAATCTCTAAAGGAATTGAGATATTAATTAATACTGGTCCATATAAGCAAAATGAATATCTGCATTAATATTTTTCAAATAATGAAAGAAAATAAAGTATTCAAAGATTTAAGGTTAAGTATGGGGAAAGGATAAATGAGTCTCTGAGAAATAGAACTTAAATGTTAGAAAGGCTAGTCATATTTTCTGTAGTGAAAATTAAATATGGATTACTAAATCAAAATATTTATATTGAGTTTCCTGACTTTTTACCGCAGAGAAAGGATAAAATCGTCTCTAGGTTCTCCAATATCTAAACACATTCATGACGCGATTTTCATAGATTTCTATAACATAGTCTTTACTAATGATTCAATGTAGCAATCTCCAATAAGATAGCATTTTGTAACATGTATTATTGTTAGATGTTACATAAATATATATACCTACCTCATAAATTTAATCCTTCCTTTATCTGCATCTTTCTCACCTATTCAGAGTCCATAGTGATAAGTCAATTAATTTAATACTTCAACATGTGAAAATAATTTCATTTTTTAAAGTTTGCAGTTCCCTGAAAACGGAAGACTGAAAAAAAAATTGACACAAATGTTGGAGTGGAAGTAACAGTTTGCTGGAAATGTTTAAGAACCATTTATCTGAAGAGGCTGGGGGAGCTGATTTTAATTTTCTAGTGTTTTCTATTGTGTGAGTTCTCCCATCAAGTTTGGTTTCATGCTATCAGTATGACATTACTGAATATTATTTTCAAGACATTGTGAGTTAGCTCCAGTGCATCATGAGCCAAAGAAGTGGAATATACAACTGCAATAAGAGTGAGTGTTTTTAAGGGCTAGTAATAGCTGTTTTTAATAGTCAGATGCAGAATTAAGTATAAGAAGTTACTAATTTTCGAAGATTTAAAATGATGTGTATCATGTACTTGAGTGAATTTTTCAATGAATCTGCTCTTCCAATTTGAAATACACTTTTTCAATATTAATATTTTTAAGTTATGAAAATTTCAGTGCTTAAAATTAAAACTGTTCATTAAAAACATTTCCATTTTTTCTTAAAACTATTTACTGAGTCCCTGGTTTCTAGAAAATAATTCTAATTAAATATACTGTTGCTCCCTCAAAAAAAAAGGTAGACTGAACATATTTTCAATTTCCATGGCTGTGACTTGCACTTTTGAAATTAAGAAGGGAGCAATAAGTCACCTTTTGGCAATAGTTTTTGTTTAATCTCATAAAGGTCACTCTGAGCTATGTGAGACTTTGGAATTTTTACAAATTATTTACACAATTGTTTTTCACATAAAATTTTACACCAATTATTCCTTCTGTGATAAAATAATTTCATTTGTAGTCACTTATAAAATTACTAAATTAGCATATAATGTAGTCACAAAGAAATGAAGTATTTATTTAATCCATGTTGCCGAATCCAGCCCATGACATCACTATGCTAACCTACCTTCCAAAACCTCTCCGGGCATCCTTGTTATCATTCTCCTGTAATGAGAAATATGACATATTAAAAACAATGGCTTGGTTACATACTGCACATGTAAATGTCATCTTGACTATATTATTTTCATGATTTGCAGATGCCAACTCATAGATTCTCTCAAACAATTCTGAAGATGTTGTCCTTTGCATAATATTCTAATGTAATTATTTTCCATCTCTATCAGGTCATATACATAGCCTAAGATGAAGGTGGAAAAACCTAAGCACCACCAAAAAAAATCACTTATAGCCTTTTTTCTAACAGGAAAACGATCACATTATTTGTTGGCAGGCATCCAGTTCTCATAAGGAATATGCCCTTTCTTTTGACCTTGGTAAAGGATAGCTTTTCAAGAGCAGCATATTTAACAAATACTGTTTTTTGAAATGATGGTTTTCTCTTTAAAATGGATAGCAGTGTTGGTTTTAATTAAAGCTCTCATATCATATTTTCCAGGGACACTGAAGAAATTAACGTGGGCTCAGAGGCAAATAATGTTCAGTTTGAATAGCAGAAATGATAATAAGTAACCCAGGGATTAAATAGCAATCCTAATTTCAAATTCGAAGGCCATGTACTCTGGAGATGAGTGTGTTTCAAGTAAATTTAGTCTTGGGAACTTTAGTTACAGATATTTTGTGTCTTATTCTGGAGCACTGGGGCACAGGTAATATCAGTAACTCCATAAATCTCTTTTCACTTATATTGAAAGTTTGAATTTAAGCCATGTTCTCTGAGGTAAAGGGTCAGGGGTTTATCCACTAAGCCACCAAACCCTCATTTCAAGTATTTTTGAATCTGAGTATTTCTTTGGGACAGAAGACACTCATGAGGAATTATGTGCTATGCCTGAGGGTGAAGAAGTACAAGAAAGACAACCTTATTAAGAGTACATGTGCTGTAGCCAAGCAGAGTTTGACCTTCAGAATAACACAAAAGCAAAGATGAATGCAAAAGAGCTTCACTGCCTTTAAACATTGTAACAAGTCAATCTTCAAGACCTCTAAAAAGGAAAACTGTTTATCAGTATAGGGAGAATGAAAGGAAGTTTAGTATTGCTCTGAGAGTAGTAGAGAGAAACTCAAAGTTAGAAAGCTTTAAAATGTGAGGATGAAAGAAGATACTAAGGATAAGGGATGTGAAGTGCTTGGTAATCCTGTTTGATGCTGTTTGATATGCTTTGTCTCCCGTGAATGGTCAAATGGACAAATAAACTGCTGTTGTCATTTTGAAAATAGGAATGATATTTTTGCCTAAATAGACACCTAAAGAGAGGCTACTTTTCAGGTTATTTTTTAAAAGCATATTCTGATTGGAAAAATAAATATACCAAGATTATCCAACCAAAAGAAATGAACAAGTATGGAGAATGTTACTAATTTCTTTGTGTTTTTGATAAAATATTAAAGGGGGTGGGGAGTATTATAAAAAAAAGCTTTAAAAAAAACCCACCTTGTACCATATATACCTGTTGAACAAAGAACATCTGTGTAGTAATATTACAGCTGGAATAACTCATGCTTACTTGAATAGCTTCAAGTAAAAACTGTTGTCACTCATCTGTATTTTAATTTTCACTAACGTATTTACTCACCATTTGTATCATCAGCAGTGGAAAATTTTCTCCTCTGTCTTTACCACAGCTTTGCCCCAAATGCCTTGTCTACTCCAAAGTGGTTTAATTCTCCTTCCAGTAGGGAGACAACAATGGAAAGCTCAGGACAAGCTTTGCTTCTCAAGCTGCCATAGAGTACTCATTAGCAGCATCCAATTATAGCTACAAATGGTCACATCTCAAAGATCTATGTTCATGTCAAAATAGAAAAATTTAAGAAATTAAAATTACTACATATTTTTTATTGTGAAATTTCTCAAGAGCACAAATGTTTCATAATTTTCAAAGACTTTTTCCAATTACAAGTAATTACAACTATATTTAAACACAATAATTTTTAATTTTACTCTATCATAATTTGTAAATGAAAAATTTGATGATTGAAAACATACTCATCACAAGGAAAAATTCATCTTGTATAATGCCTGTTTGTCAAAATGGATGATCATTTTTACTGGCTTAATATATGTTAATAACCTTGTCATAAAAACAATATTTACATATCTGTAAATATAGAAGATATATATTAATGACAGGACCTACTTATAATGCATATTTTCCCATACTACTATCTAAATTTTTGCAAATGTATTTTTTCTCATTCATTCTTTGATGACATAGGGAACGGAGCTGCTTTAAGCAATTAGGCGCCTCGCTCCCACATTGGAGGTCTCCTCTTAGGTTCCCGGTGCCTCCTCAAGAAACAAAGAAGAACAGACACAGCAGGTGCAAACAACCAGGGGGTGGGGAAAGATAAATAGATGACATAAGAAATAGAGAGAACTTGTTCATCCTTTATACATAATAGCAATTTCTCTACAAGCCTGAAATGTAATTATTATATTTTCCCAATCTCCTTTGATAAACCACAGGGCAAGTAGCACAAACTTGTATGCTAAAGGAGATACAAATACGAACATGTTGTTCTGTCTATGTCCTGGATATAAGAATGCAATTTCTAGGATATCTGAGTTTAAAAGTTCACATGGTAATCAGACCCCCAATGCATATAAAATACTTTATATTTTTATTCTAATGCTTAGAAAATGGATTATAATTTTAGTTACAGTTTTTTATGAAGTGTTTCATTTATTTAAAAAATAAAAACATAGAAGTAATTGATAACCAGAATAATCTAGAATCAACACCAAGTAATTAACACAAAAATAGGTACATTTTCATATTCTTTGCTTACCGGTCTTCCTCTTTTAAGTATCGCAGATAAAATTATTGCATTCTCTGAGTTAAATCGTTGGATATTGGCTCAACGTATATCTCCAAAGCAGTTGCATCTTTATGTAGGCAGGATTTCCCATTCTTTTTCATCAGATTCACCCTGAATTCTAGATAAAAAGTAACACTAAAATAACTAACTTAAAATCTGTAGAGCAGTGGTTCTCAAATGATAGCCTGAAATCAGAATTAAGTTCCATTTCCAGAGTTTCTGATTCAGTTGATTAGCATGGGAGTTCAAGAATTTGCACCTCTCAAGAATTCCCAATGATGCTAATGTTGCTGCTTTGGGAACCTTAATTTGAGAACCATTGTCTAGTGGAAAATTTTATCAAATTCTCTGGTGATATTGGTAATAAGCCACAATTAGGAAAAAATATTATGTGATTGAGATCTAGCTAACCTCTTGATTTCCAAACTCTTCTACCTGCTATCATCCATGGTTATCTTGCCCTATTACTGTGTTTCTGGTTGACACACTCCAATTCATACCTGACAATGATACTTCTGTGAACCATAAGTAAACATGATCAGAAAATTAGAACCTGGAGGAGGAATTAGTTGCTTATTTCTTCAAATGTTATTACATTATTTTACCATTTTATGACATTATATTCTAATTATTGATTTAACCTACTATTTCTGTATCCATATCATGAGTTATAAGTTATAACTGCAAATGCCTGCAAGGACCAGCAGACAAAATAAATGAGATAAATAAGTTGGGTGGACACTGTGAACTGGAGGGCTAATGCCCTGTCTAAGGGAAAAAACAAATTCATCTCCAATTAATTATTACTCTTAAAAAATATGGGCCCGGTATTAAGAATCATTGAGATTTTTAAGGGAAGAATCAAAATAGATGTACATGTAGGTATGCAAATGTAAGCATTCAATATGTTGGTTGAGTGACTGAATGGTTAAAAAAATCATGCTTCTTATCTAATAATCTGTGATTTTAATAAATCCTTTATTTTAGGTTAGTTATAGATTTATAGAAAAGTTGAAAAGACAGTGCTCCTCATATGCTCCTCAGATGGTTTTCCCTATTTTTAACATCTTATTTTTTATAGTATATTTGTCACAACTAAGGAACCAAAATTGATATATTATTATTAACTTATCTCCACAATTTATTCAGATTTCATAAGTTTATACCTAATGTTCCTGTTTTGCTCAAGGATCTAATCTAGTATTAAATCACCATGTCTCCTTAGGATCCTTGGCTCCTTGGCTGTGACAGTTTCTCAAAGTTTCCCTGCTTTTGATGACCTTAAAAGCTTTAAGGACTATTGACCGGTTATTTTGTAGAATATCACTCAACTGGGATCTGATGTTTTTCTCATGATTAGATTGGGGTATGCAATTTGTGCAGACCATCGAGGTGAAACACCATGCTCTTCACATTATATGGGGGACACATGCTATCAACAGAGCTCACCATTGATGATGTTAAAGATCACCTGCCCAAAGTTCTGCTTGCCAGATTTCTCTAGTGTAAAGTTATCCCTCCCCTCTTTGTATATTTTATTCTTGGGAAGCAAGTCACGAAGCACAGATCATATCTCAAGAGGGGCTAGGGACAGTTAATTCCACCCTCTTGAGGAAGGTGCATTTTCATAAATTACTTGGAATTCTTCTGTAAAGAAGATTTGTCTTCTCTTCCC
Organism: Cabassous unicinctus; assembly: GCA_029593785.1. Classification (NCBI taxonomy): domain Eukaryota; kingdom Metazoa; phylum Chordata; class Mammalia; order Cingulata; family Chlamyphoridae; genus Cabassous; species Cabassous unicinctus. The sequence goes on along the minus strand of JAQZBX010000544.1, from coordinate 28,235 downwards.
CATAACAATAAACCCTTTTAATTAAAAAAATAATAAGAAAGCATGCTAATTTGACATTATATGATAGCTCAAGGGAAAATATAATCTTTATTTTATTCTGGTGGAACAATCTTGATAATTAAAGTATCACTTTTGAAATCCATCTACCTTGTAATGCCTTTAATAAACATGTCTTCTAAAATAAGGAGCATATTGATGAATTATCATTATCAGAAATGATCTAAGTAGTGAAGAGAAACACAAACCTGAATGAGTTACTAAAGCAAATTTTTCTGGGGTAAATCATGACGCTGTAAGGCTTTGTGTAGCATGGACTACACAAGGTACAAAGATGAACAGTGCACATTGTACTTGATTTAGACCTCCTTAATATATTATAGACTCCAATACCTTATCATATGTGACAGTTTGAAGTTCTTTCATGAATCCCAAAAAGAGAATGATTATATTTTTGAACTAATCCATTTTTGTGGGTGTGAAAGCATATTGATTGGACTGTGTCAGTGAGGTGTGATACAGGTTGAGCTTTACTCTCTTACTGGAGCAGATATAAATGGAGACACACAGAGAGAGAGACACACAGGAAAAGGGTGTGCCATATTTGATTCTGCAATGTGAAATAAAGAAGTCCAGTTTTGCCCACAGCTGAACTCAAGAAGAAAAACACTGAAAGAGTAAAAAAGCTGAGGCCCAGGGAGAGATGAGGCATATGCCTGATAACCCACAGCTGAACTTGGGAAGAAAGCAGAGTAGCCAAGAGGAGACCCAGAAAAAGACAAGTCCTATGCCCATAGCTGAGCTTTGGGAGATGGTAGATTCTGGAAGGGAAGGCAGAGATTGGCAGCCATCTACACCATGTGGCAATATGCCAAGATCAACAGTAGCTTGGTGAGAAAACATCTCTGATGGTGCCGTGATTTGGACATTTTATGGTCTCAGAACTGTAAGTTTTTTTCCCAAATAAATCCCCTTTAAAAAGCCATTCCATTTCTGGTACTTGGCATCAGCAGTCCTGTGGCAAACTAACACACCATATCTTTACTTTCTTTGTTTATGATCAACAACGAGACAAAAAGAACAATGAAGAAATTAATAGAATTTTAGACCAGAAAAGAACTTCAGTCATCATCCAATTTAATAAGATTATTCCATGTATGAAGAAATGTTTAACCTGAAAATGTTGAAAGTCTTGTATTGTGGTATATAGCTATTAGAGGACTTTATAGCATTATCTCCCATTTTCCTAATTCCCAAGTCAATGCTTATTATCACACATGTTTGGATTGCAGTTGGTTAAGAATGAAACATATGAGTTTTAGAGGCAAAATTGATGCAGCAGCGTTTACTCTTTGAAGGTTCTCACAGGCAAATTCAGTCACAGACATTTAAAGAGGTGTCTGTGAATCCTAGTTTAATTTTGCTCTCTTCTACTCTATTTAGACATGGAGCCAGCCACTGCTGACTCCAGTGGACCCAGGCTAACCATCAGGCACTTGGCTGCAGACCTATAGAAGAGGTAGTACATAGACAAAAGCTTTCTGAGAGATGGAAATTTCTGTAATTCCTCGCTAAATTCTCTCTTCCCAAGTCCCCTTCAGGGACCAGGTGTGCTTGGCTTCTGGGATTTTCCTATGAGCTCTTTGTACAGTCATGATACAGGAGAATGGGTCAACTTTTATCTGATTATCTGGCTTCCGCATTCCAGACCTTTATTTCTCTAACATAACCACACACACATTTCGATAAGGTCTAATTCATATAAAAAAATCTCCTAGTTCCCATGTTGGTTAATAACTCTATTTTCATGGCTAACATCCACTAACGGTGATATAAGCATTTGGCCTGGCCTTACCCAGGGACCAGATATGATTGGATCTCTACCCCTGCTCTTTTGTATCTTCTGTGCTGTGTGAGTAATAAAATGGTCAGTTGTTGAGAATCACTTTTGTATCTAAGTCTGTGTTCCCATGATGAACCACACAGGAACTTGCTCTACAATATTGAATCAAAATCTCTAGGAAGCAGACGTACACATTTATATTATGACAAAACCCCAATTGATTCTGAAAAAACAGATTTAGAAACTAGTTCAAAACAGAAAATCCAATGTATTGGTTATTTGTTTTCAGTCACATTACAGCTTGACCCTCATCTGTACGATTACCTTAACTGATCAGCAGCATGTACCTTGGACATAGAAAGTTGTATCATGGCAGATATTCCAAACATATGCTGTGCCTTGTTTAAAGTAAAAAGAGGAAGGGATGGCTAAGATTCATGTATACAATTTACTCCTCTAACTGAATATGATTTCTCCTTTAATTAAGTTTTTTTAGTTTACCCAAAAGTAAATAAAAAACTTTGAAATCTGTTGAGAACATTTATAGCAAAAGGTAAAACAAATATTATATAAATGTCAAATGTATCTAAACTTTTATTATACTTAAGAAGAAAAGATCAAGAGTATAATAAAGGTTAAAAATGTGAGATATTTTCTTGAATAATGCGAGAAACAATGAAAAAATCAAATTCCTTCAGCATTTAGATCTTTTATAAATAAATGTAAGAGATTTTGGTAAAGTTGCAACTCCCAGAATTAATAAATGTTGGCAAAATGCAGCCCATCCATTTTAAAATAAATTTTTAAAAGCACAACTAAATCAAGCAGATTTTTTTATTTTAGAAATAAGAATTGTGTTATATAGTGAATTATTGGACTTAAAAGTAAATGGTTATTACAGAAATAATATTGAAACTTTTTTTTTCTGTCTCAGCTAAAGTTATGACAAAACTGGTGATCCATTAGAGGAGAAATCTGAATTCCCATTGTGTGCAAACTACAAAACTAACTATTTTTAGGGATCATACAAAGGAAAAGACTACATGGTCCTGACTTAAAAATGTAGGACTTGTTAGAATAAGCCATTGGGGAAAAATTATACATAGCATAAATTTTGGCTAAGAAAAAATGATTTAAAGAACTAAGTTAAAGCAGAATAACACTAGAAACAATTTTTTAAAAAGGTAGATCTTTATTGAAGTAAAATTCAGCCAAATTAATCCTTTTAATTTTTCCCAATGGATTATATTTCTCTTTCATAATATGAGTTAATATTTGGTAGCAAGTAATGCAAATAAATGTGATGAAGTACCGCAGGATTTTCAGAATGTGGACCAGGTGTGAAAGTTAATATTCTGTTGTTAAGACAATACTCCAGTACAGTGATTTAGAATATTTAAAATCATCACTTTTGTTCATTATTTACACATGTCCATTGGCAGCTTGCCAATTATAATGTATGCACAAAGACAAAAGCCACATAATTAGCTGTGGATGACCTGTTTTGGCTGGAAAACTATCTTTTATATGTCAGAAATGCAAATTTGAAGCAAATATTTTGATAAACTCTATTGTGGAATGGATATAATTGTCACTAATAAACTTATGTCCAAAACAAAATGCACTCATATATTCTTTTAAAGATTATTTGTTTGTTGTTATAAAGACATTGGTTCATTTGGAGGGCATAAATTATTTTTTATTTAATGTTTGCTAATAATAAAGGAAAAATGTTTGCTATATGCATCAAGATGGAGAATAATACTGCTGACATCTCAGTAATGACAGTGACTATGTTTTCCTGTTTTATTTTTATGTGCATTTTGAATTGCTTTTGTACTATATTTCATAGTTGATGTTAGCACAGGATCCAGATGTTCCTGACACATCTGTTTTGTGCCTTTATATAAATGAACTTGAAAATGATACTAGCAACTCTGAGGATTGCATTAGTCACAATAAAAGGTCCATATTATTGCCTTGTCTACATCGGATCATCTATGTATAAGGTAGATGCCAAGTAGCTAGTCATTTTTCATGTGCCCTTGCTTTGCTGTTATTTACATACTACTGATTTGTTATGCCTGGCCATCTGGTTATAGATGAAATGCTGCAGTTACTTTTTTTTTTCCTTTGCCTTTGTTTAAAAGAACTTTCTAAATATCATCAATACCAAATGTTCTAGGTTCCTTTATGCTAATAATGTGTGAAAAAATAATATCTTTTATTGCAGAGTGTTGTATTGTGTATTCATAAATTTACATACCATTAGATTTTTAGCTGACTGTACAATGGTGGCATCAAATAGAATCTTGTGGGTGTTTTTATATGTAGGGTATAGCACAAATTCTTTATTAATAACTATGTGAAATGGTTGATCTATACCCCCTGTTTGTTTACCAGTATTGCAGCCTAGTGCTTAAAAGCTTAGGCAGAGCAGTCAAAGTTTTGTGTAAGAATTTGTTGACTATGTAATTGGGCACAGTATAAATAGCTCTAAACCTAAGTTTCTTTTTCTGTAAAATGGGGATAGTTGTATCAATTTATATCATTCATATAATTCATAGAACTGTTGTGTGGATTAAATTAGATATCCCATTTTCAGAATTTAGCACATCCTCAAGCATATAACAAGTCCTCTATAAAGGATATTCATTTGAATATGATTAAATGGAGAGCAATTCGCTTATTTTATTTGAATATGAAGAAGCTGATTTTATCACTGTTTACTGTAAATAGTTTGCTAATTTTAATACTGAAGAAAAACGATTAAACATTGTGTATCTTACTGTAATCCACTTACATCCCAAAAGATTTGTTATATTATGTTTTAAATCTTTAAATTGTTATTAAAAGCTCTTTTAATGAAAGTCTAAAATACTCTTTGATATGCATCACATTAATACACATTAATATACAGAATGTTTTCTAAATCTTGAAAGATACATTCAATAGAATGTATTGTCCAAATATGTAGACATTCACGTTCAAAGAAAATCTGTAAATGGTGTGCTTTTATCTACACACTGTATTTTCACATTTCTTTATATTAAAAAAAATAAATGCAGTATTTATAGCCACAATCATAATACAACATTTTAAGCAAAATAATGGATGATAAAAGTTCCAATTCACATTCTAAATGGAATTATTAGGGATCATATAGTTTGAAAAGTTTATCAACTCTCAAATTAAGAATGTGTCTCTTAGATTTTGTTAGGTTAAGGAAGTTCTTACAACAAAACAAGTGTATGCTAACAAACACGGTAATTTTACGATGGTAAAGGTGAGGATTTAAGAATCGTAATATGATTAGTACTTATATTTGGGTATTTTAGTTATATTTTTGGAAACTGATACATATTTTGGCTTAATATGTGATGAATTATTAAAAATTTTCCCTTCTCATTTTCAAAAAGAGCATCTGAATTTTAAGGAAAAATTATTGACATTAAATGCAAAACAATTACAAATACTGAAATTGTAAGATATTAAATGCTAATGAAACTCTAAAATATATTTAATAACATTGGTAAAAACAAACATATTTGAAAAAGAGCACTTCTAGAAGAAAGGAATTTTAACCTATTCTGTATTTAGTAATAGAGAAAGAAGTTCTACACCAGAGACATTGGTTCTAAGGAGAACTATTTACGAACATTTAAGGATAATGCTATATATCCCAAAGTTTTCAATTTTTTTAAGATGCTGGCTCAATATGAAGAGAAGAATATTTGGATTTTTTAAAATTATGGAACTACAGATAATATTTCTTATTCCCCCATATTTTTCATATGTGTTTTAAGAGCAGGAATGATTTTAAATAAACACATCCTTTAAAATTAAAATCCCTTCATGTTAAGGGACCTCATATTTCCAGATATGCATAAGGAATAACCACAGAAGACATTTGTTATATATTTTTACCTAGCAGGATTTTTGCAAAAACTCAAACTTCACTTTTGATCATAGTGTGCTCAATAAGTATTATTCTTGTACAAGTTTCTGTGGTCATGTGTGTGTAACAAAGAACAAAATGGCTGCCTGCATTTGGCATTACCAGAAGGGACCCATTCACGAGAAAAGATTTTCCAGAAGACAAAAGTAATTGACCTGTGGGGTCTTTCTGAGAAAATGAAACAATGGAACATACCTTGTAGAAATGCAGATAAGTAATACCAGGTAATAAACCAGTTTGTATCAAGGAGAGATAGCTTATCAGAATGGACATATTATAGCAATCAGTGTATATCTGTTCCCCTTTTTTAAAGACCTCCCTATGTAAAATGGCCAATCAGAACATTTCCTTATTTGCTCACCACATTGGGTACTGCCCAATTTGCAAATTGTTTGTGGCCCAAGTAAACCATAACACAATTTTGTAAATACCTGAGTTTATTTTTGACATATATTATATAAACTATATGTAAAAATAATATTGCTATAGTATCAACCATTTCTTCCTATAATCAAGGAATTTTGACTATTTTTAAAACTCTTCAATATCAGTTATCTCCAGAGAATTCACATATTTATTTTGTTAAATTTGCTCTTAGGTTGCTTCTAATTGTGTTGCTATTGCAAATAGGATTTTTCACAACTTTTCATTGATAAATACTGGTAAACACTAATTCTATCAAATGTTAGATATTTTCATCAAATTTGAAAGTTTTATGCATGTCAGCAGACAGTGAAGGGAATCACATTTTTATTTACAAATTCTATGCCTTTTCCCCCTTCTCCTTTTATCTTGACATTTTGTGTTGCCATGTAAATCCATTACATTATTATGTAGAGGTCATGATAGCAGGTATGATTTCCTGTCAGAAAAATAAAAAATACTCCACAGAGGATTTAATATAAGGACTTTGTTGAAAAGATACTGGAAATTTTCAAAAACCATAAAGGATAAGAAGCTTGCCCAGGAGGTACAGAATGAAATAGGTAACACCAAGGTATCAGAACCTGCTAATGGCCTAGGGCTAAAACCCAAAAGAATGCAACTATAGTTGTTCTGGCAGAGACTCTCATGGTCTGTACTCAAGTCACCAGAAAAGAACTGCTACAGGTAGGGTTTGAACAATCCAGATTATACTTCCTTTCCTTAGGCTGCAAGGTCCAGAATCATCCCACCACTTGCTGCCATAACAATAACCAAAATCAATTGTGAATACCTGCTATAAAGAGGATCTTCCTCTCTTCCCCCTGCTTTCTAATGTTCTACCAAGTTATCTAAACAGCAGAAATTAACAGGAATTTTATTGACAAGGGATTCTGGGAAAAGCAATGGGCAGAATTTAAACCACAGCAATACAGAGAAGAGTATATAGATAAAGTTGAACTCAAGGAGGAAAGATAATTCATGCATGACTATTCCTTTTAAGGACATTCTTTTCTATTCTTAGTTGGGTATGATAAATTTTGCTTTTATTTTTTTTCATTATTGATAGATGTTAAATTGTAACAAATGTTTTTTTTTAATTCTATACGTTTTAGTATAATCAGTTTTATACTGAATTTTTAGGTCAATATGATGTCTTGCTTGAGTATGTATTCTAATTTTGAGACATCCTTTTACTCCTGATATAAATCTATTTGGTAATTATGTATAGTTTTTATACAGTACTGTATTTGATTTGTCAGCATTTTGCTTAGTAATTTTGCCTTGTTCCAAGTGAAGTTGGCCTTTAAGTTCTTTTCTTTTTCTTGTCCCATTTGTGGATTAAGAATTTACTTGAATAAAATGGATTGAGCATTTTCTACTATTTTGTTATTACCTAAAGTAGTTTATAATATAAAGATTATATATTTGTTAAATATTTGTAAACAGTGCTTAATTAGTGCTTAAATTCAGTTGATTTTTTTAATTAAAAATTTTATTTCAAATTCATAAAAATAAAAGAACAGAAAAATGCAGCTCAACATGCTATTGAAACATCACCCCTAAAAACTTCTTTTTCAGGCACTTTTATCTCATCTAATTCCAACTGCTAACTCAATTGTTCCCCTACTGTTCAGAAAGATACACAGATGAGCACAGATTAGCTAAATGACATAGTCAAGGTCTCCTTGTTAATGAAAAAAGTGAGCAAGAGAAAATAAAGCTTAATCATATTCATATCTCACAAAACCAAACCCCATATTCTTTTTTTACCTTTAGCATTAATATGCTACCAACTTTGCTTTTGTCACATAAACATTACAATGTTGTTAACTATAGTCCATAAATTACATTAGTTATATTTTTTCCATGTATCACCACATTCTTAACACCCTGTAGTAAAAGAATATCCCTGCTTTATATTATTAAACACAATCCTCATTTACTTCCAAAACCATTGTTATATATTCCCTATGTTATCCCCCAGCTCTCCTCCAACTAACATAAATCTTCCTAGACTACTCATTTCAGCCATAACCACATCCAATCATTTATGGATGATTTTGTTTTTTAGAGGCAGAAGGGAATCATAGGTAATGAGACATTTTACTATCAATTTAATTTTTAATCTTCATTTGGCTTTGCACATATATGTATATATGTAATATACATGATGGTAAGTGTGTGTGTGTATATATATATTTCGCTTGCTAATTGTTTGCCTATTGTAATATGTGTTTCAAAGATGATTTCAGTTATTAATCAAATTTGCTTCCTTTTGGGTGTACTCTATTTTATTTCTTTATGCTATATATTATTTTCCTCTCTTTGCTACATTTAGTTCATTTAGGGTGATAATTTTCCTATTGCAACCTATTTTAGTCACATTCAATGATTTTTTGACATATAGCATATCCATTGTCCTTCAGTTAAGATGATTTTTTAAACTCAGAAGTAGCATAGCATTAATTTAAGTTTTCAATGTCGTTCTTTTCCATACTATACTTATTTTTGTTTAAATTGCATTTAATTGCATTCTAATCAGAAAATGTGATCTGTTACTTCTATATGTATATAAAATAAATATATTAACAACATATACCCAGTAATTTACTTTTTTATCATTTGGAAATGTATTTGTGATTATTTAAAATATTTCATGTGTTGTTTGTATTTATTTATATCTGGTAAGGATTCATATGCCAATTTTATTTTATTAAACAATGAACTATTGAGTAAACTCCTCTTGTCCTCAAAATATTTAGGTTCATTTGAAAGGAAGTTTGTGTTTCCTGTTTTGTTACTGATCTCCCTCTGCCTCTTTTTTCACTCCCTAGGATTTTGTACCCCTCCACCTCTTCCTCCATCTCTTCCACGTTCTCTGGACATGTCAATATCTTCTCATTAGAATTCCAGTCCTCTGCAAGATTATTGAGATATTCAGGTCAGGGGACCATATCAAAGGACAACTTGGCTCAGCTGTGGGACAGGAACTTGTGTTTCTGCCCCCTATTACTTGGGCCAGCAGTTTGCTATGAAACATAGCCCTTCCTCCTTTCATGAGAAAGGTAATGTTACCTCTACTTCAGGCTCTAAGACCGAAGTCTGGCTTCAGGCCATCCAACTTGGATGAAACATATTTGGTCCAAATTATCCCCAAAAGGCTGAAATCCTACCCCTAGTGTCTGCTTCTTCGGCCAGAGTTGAAGTAGTGGCTACAAAACCACTGCCCTCATGGTATTTCTGAGGATTTTGTTTGTTTGTTTTGTACTTGTATTTTTGTTTAATCTCTTTTCTGTCTACAGATATGTTTGCATTATTTTTTAACCTAACCACACGTGCGCGTCTGTGTGTGTGTGTATGTATACATTTAGCACAAATAGGATATGGCAGTGTGAACTTACTGCTCTTTATGGACCAGAATTTTTTTTCCTATCATTATTTTTATAGTATTAAGTAAAATAACTTGGCTGCCTGCATTAGCATTGCTGGGAGCGACATTTTTTTCCAAGAAGTAAGAGCAACTTTGTAAAGCGTTAAAAATGGGGGCTTTCTGGATAACAAAGCTAAACAGAATAAACCCTGTAAAAGTTTCAGTTTAAGCAACAATTAAAAATAAGCTGGTTTCAGTCCAGTAGAGACAGCCTATTAGAAATAGACGAATCTGCTATAATAAACAATCTATGATCATTTCTCACTTTGCAAGACCCTCCTTTGTAATAAGGAACTTAAATATCAACCAAGTATTTTAACTTCCTCTTTGGAAATCCCCTGTAAACCAATATAACTCAATAACCATTTACTTACTAACCACTCTTACTTTGGTTTAAGATCTATCTGCTAAAGCAGTTTCTCTTTTAATAAACCCATTATATTGATTATTGATTATTATTGATGACTCAGTTTCTTATGACAAATGTTGAAGTACTGTGAATTGTCAGTCATGATTATGCCATGTTGGAAATCTTCTACTACCCAAGAAAGAGTTTTGAACTTAGTTATTGTTTGGATGAGTAACCGGAAATTAAAATATTGGCAGGACCAAAATCTAAATTCTAAAATATAAATTTGTTTCATAGCTTAGAACACAGATTTTTATAACTCACAGATGCCATCTTAGAAAAACCCTTAAACAAATACTTAAACTATACTTATTATCTAGCTGATTTTCATATTTTAAAAGATGTCCCCATTATTGTCCTGTCATCAGCCATATGCAATTTCAGAGGTTATAGTGGGATCCTAGAAAAATTTTGTGAGGATAAGAGAAATTTACCTGAATCTAAAGAATGAAAAGAATCCAACAACGTCTCATGTTTCTAGTCTTCAAAATCTGGTTACACTAGTCTCTTTCTTACATGAAAATTTTCTTCCTGAAGATGAAGGAAGCTATCATAACTCTTAGATTAAATATCATAGTGGAAAAGTCAGTATATCAAGAGTTTTATAGTGACTTGATATCTGTTCCAAGATCTTCAGATAAGAAGTGATGCTAAATGTGAACTTTGCTCATTGATTAAAAGGGATATGAAAGATGGGAATTTAGGCACAAGGTCTTAACGACAAATATGGATTTTTGAACGTTTTTATTATAGCACCACATGATATCACCCATTGATTGATGATATCACTGCATTGCACGGAAATTAATACATTTACCTTTCGAAGTTTTGCTTTGCTTACCTAGGAAATTACCCTCCAACATAAATATCAGCTTATCTCTTGCTCCATATTAAAAATGGACAGCATTTCACACATTCCATTATATTTTGAAAATGAAACAGTTTTTGTATTTAAAATGAAAAATACTGATGTTACAACTGCAACCTTGTTTTGTTTTGGCACAGTAATTCAGCATTTCTTTTAATAAACAATGATAAATTCCTGCTCCATAAAGATTAGTGGATATTAATTATTAACTAGGTTTAAAACCCTGGTCAATATAAAAACATGTATTATGATTACATAAGTGAGTGTGATATTATATAAGTTGTGTTTACTATGCTGATTTGGCAGCAGAAATTCTGCCTTCCATTTTACTTGTAGGTGAGTGCCAACAAGTTGCAAAATACTAGACTGGAGGGAAAAACTTTGAAGTCCTAATTTTTACTCTGAATGAACTAATAGTGCAAATCACAGTAACTCTCCATTTTTTCATCTATGAAATGAGCATCTGTATTAAATAGTATTTGTGTCTTTTCTACTCTATATGTTCTACATATTCCTAAGCCAACCTAGAGCTTTGGAGAAAAAAAATCTATTTAATAAAGTAAAATATTGGTGAATCTGAAATTTCTTCAGAGAAGCCCAGTGTACAAAACTATGAAATGATTAAATAAGTAGGAAACTGGGAATTTCATATATCTCTGTTAACAAGTCTGTAATTGAAACAATAATTTCAGAAGTCAGAATAAAATAATGCAGAACGCAGTTCTGACCAAAAGTCACCTTGCTCTAAGGTTGTTGATAAAATTCCTCTGTATTCCAAAGAAATAATGAAAAAAATATTATTAGAGTAGTTACCAAGATCTGTCTGTTCCAGTGAGAATTACAACCTAATTTAAATGATCCCAATGAACTCTCCTGCAGCAGACGGAATCTTATTACATTAAAGTGGATTCAGACTGTGGCATGTTGTGTATGGTTGTGGTCCAAGTGACAGCTCACTGAGAGTGGCAGCCCCTCCATCAGTGTCTGTCAGGAAGCAGACATTTCTTTGTATTATCGAGGAGCTCCAGGCTCCTTTGCCGGTCAGACCGCGGTGAAATGCTGACAGTGAGCTGTATCACAGAGACCAGCGAAGGGCTCTCGCTCTGTATTTAAAGGACCCACGAGTAGGAAGGCAGTGTACCTGCGTCTTCTAAGTGACATGTATGGAGAGATACCTGATTTCACAACTCTGACAACCCGCAGGAAACTTGATCGAGACGGAAACAACGTGAAATAACAGACCTCTCATCCTTGAGTTTGAAAACAGAAGAACAGACTAAGAATCGGAGGCTCTCTGATAAATCATGCATCTGCTAGATGCGTTAAACACATACTTTCAATTAAATTCCCAGAAAAATATGCATGCTCATAGAATTTAAATAAATAAGTAGCTATTGTGAGTGAAAATAACATAATCGGATGTGAAGCAGCGATTAGACCACAGCAAGTTAAAGTGTGGGCTCTGAAACCCAGCGACTTGGTTTCAACCGCTTAACTAGTGATGAGAATTTTGACAAGTTTCCTAAAGTTTTTTTTTTTCCCCCTCATTCTCCTTATCTGTAAAATGTGGGAAGTGCTCATATCACGAGATTGCTAAAATTCAAGTAAGATTATCCCTGTTTATTGCTTAGACAAGTATATGATGTTTACTAATGTCAAAGTAAATGTTATTTCCCATGGATCTTCAACTTCAAACTCATTCTAAAATGCCATGCAGCCTCCTGTATTTATTGTGATTTTTATAATACCCCTTAAAATGTTATTTCCAACTTTTACATACCCTGTACATATTACGTTCACATCATCCTCATTCATATAATTATTGGTGATGCTATTTGGGACATTTGTGGATGTGTTCGAACCCAATTTACTTTACAACTATTGCTTGAAAGATACTATTTGATAAATTATAAGTAATCCACCATTAGAAATAGAAAACTTGATCTGTAATTTTGTTGTCTCCAGAATTGTGACTGGAGAACAATGACAATACCGATAAAACAAGCAAGTAAGACAGAAAGATAAATGCATTAAGAGAAATACAGAAACACAGATAAAATGCTTCAAAGATATCATTTTGTACCAATCACCTGAATGCCTCAAAGGTACCTTGAGTTCACATCTTGAAAATGACAGACTTCCACATCCCTATTTCAGATTGGCTCTTCACTCTATTTTGCATACCCTGTTTAATGGCATAAATTAAAAATTGTATTAATCTACTCTTACTGAAACCAAATCCTGGTGACTTATATATTATAAGAAAAATATGTCCTAAAATGTGCTTATTCATACATAGAACCATTTATTCAGCAAGTGTTTAACTAAAAGCTCCCATGGAAATTCACTTTTTTTCAACTTTATGAATAATACTGAACAAAAAAAAGTTTCTTCTCATAAGGAATTTATAAATCTTTGTAGATAAAAGACAAAAATCATACATAACACAATTATCAATTCTGATAAGTTCCATAAAGCATACAAACAAAACAAAATAAAAAAGAATAATGGAGGATGCTAGCAGTTCAGGGTAGACATCAGAGTTCTGGAATATACCTTCCCTCAGATTACATTGTCCTCTCCATACATTTCTCAGGCCTCTGTTCCAATATTGCCTTCTCATATTGTCCACATAAAATATCAACTCTTCTTCCTTGGGAGGAGGTTTGGATTTACCTTATCCTGCTAAAGTTTTGATAATAATACATATCATCAGCTGATCTACAGCATGTTTACTTATACATTTGTTTATTTTCTTTATCGTCCACTAGAATGTAAGATGTGAAAAGGCAGGGATTGACTCATTTTGTTTTTTGTCTTTTGTTTTTATTTTGTTTTATTTTTATACCTCCAGAGCCTAGAAGAGACTGAGATACTACACACTCAATAAATATTGTCCAGTAAATGAATGAGAGACATTCGATTGTGGAGAACTCAATAAGTAAGACATTGAAGGGTTAGGGGTGGGAGAAGGCATAAATTTGTCAATAAAGGGAATACAATATGCACAAGCAATGAAATGATAAAAACCTTGACAATTGGGAGAAAATGAAGGCTAGTGTATGTGGAATATAGTGAAAAGAAAGATAGTGGCTCAAGAGAGATTGGAATTGGACTCGATTGTAAATTTACTTAGGAATTGTTTTTTTAAATGTTTGGAATTTATTTTAAATGTATCATAAAGCTGTTAGAGTTACTGCACATTTTAAGAGTGTAATAATATCCCATTCATTTAATTTTCATTTAACCTAGTTCCCATTCAAGTTTTTTTTTTTGATCATATTAATACATTTAAAAAACTTTATTGAGATTTAATTTGCATAAAATAAAATTCACCCATTCTAATTACTCAAGCAGATTCTGATAACTCTATTAAAGTGCATAGGTACAAACTCAATCAAGATTTTGAAGATTTCCATCACTCCAAAAAGAACGCTGCTCCTCCTTTCCAATTAATCTGCACACATTGATGGACTTTGTGAAACAATAGATTTGTTTTTCCTGTTCTGGAGATTTTTACAAATGGAATCATACCTTATATATTCATTTATCTGTCTTCCTTTGTTCACAATAATATTTTTGGAGAGTTATCCATGCTGTTGAATAAATTATTAGGTTCTATTTGTTGCTTACACAAATGTACCACATTTATTTTAAATTTTTTACCCACTTACTTTTTACAGACATTTGCATGTTTAAAGTTCAGGGATATTAAGAATAAAGCTGCTATGAACATATATCCACAATTTTTTGTGCAGATATATATTTTGTTTTCCTTGAGTAAATATCTAGGTGTGGGATACCTGAGACATACAATAAGAATATTTTTACATTTTTAAGAAATTACCATAAGGTTTTCCCAAATTGTCTCATGATTTTACATTCCTACCTGTACTATATCAGAGTCTAAGCTGTTTCACATGCTCAACAGGATTTGGTAATTTTAGAAACTCTAGTGTTCATGTAGCTGTTTATCAGTGTTTTAATTTGTATTTTCTTGAAGAGTAATGACGTTGACCATCTTTGGTATGTATATTAGCTTCTCATATATCTACTTTCATGAAGTGTCTATACAAAGATTTTGACCTTTCTTTAAGGGAACATTTTTCCTTTTATTACTGAGTAATAAAGGGGAAAAATGTAAAAAAGAATTCTTTACATATTCTAGAAACATGTTCTCCTTCACATTTGCATTGTAAACACAGTATTCAAGTTGTCTATATCCTTAGTAATATTTTGTCTACACTTAGGTGAATTTTGTCTACACCTAGGTGAATTTTGTCTGCACTAACACTTAAGAGTGCCAAAATATCCCCTTATAATTTTAGATTTATCCATTTCTCCTTTCAGATAGATTTTGCTTCATAAAATACATATGAAAGAATTTGTGCGTTTACAGAACAGTCATATATAAAATACAAGATTCCTATATACCACCCTATGATTAACACCTTGCATTGGTGTGGTACATTTCTTACAATTGATGAAAGCATATTTTTTATAATTGTATTATTAACTTGGTCCATGGTTTAACTTAGGCTTCAATGTTTGTGTAGTGCATTTCCACAGATTAAAAAAATTTTTTTTAAGCATTTATTCCATTACCATAAAATTTCCAATTTTAACCACATAGAGATATATATTTCAGTGCTAATTGCATTCACAAGGTTGTGCTACCATCATCACCATCCATTACCAAAACATTTCCATTGTTCCAAATAGGAAGTCTGTACCTTTTAAGCCTTAACTCCCTATTCCCTGTGCCCACTCCATGGCCTGGTAACATCTATTCTAGATTCTGACACTTTGAGTTCGCTTTTTCTAATTATTTCCTATCAGTGAGTTCATGCAACATTTGTCTTTTTGTGTCTGGTTTATTTCACTCAACATGATGTCTTCAAGTGTCATCCATGTTTTCACATGTATCAGACCTTCATTCTTTTTACATCTGAATTATAGTCCATTGTTGGTATATGTCATATTTTGTTTATCCATCCACGATTGATGGACACTTGGGTTGCTTCCATCTTTTGGTAACTGTGAATAATGCTTCCATAAATATTGGTGTGAAAATATATGCTTGAGTCCCTTCTTTCAATTCTATTGGCTATACACATTTTACATTCCCACCAGCCATGAATGAGTGTTCCTATTTCTCTGCATCATCTCCAACACTATTAATTTTCCATTTTTTATTGGTAGCCATTCTATTAGGTGTGAAATGTTATCTCATCGTGATAGTGATTTGCATTTCCCTGATGGCTAATGATTTTGAAAATCTGTCTATGTGATTTTGTGCCATTTGTATATCTTCTTTGGACAGATGACTATTCAAGTATTTTGTCTATTTTTAAATTGGTTTGTTTTCCTTTGTTATTAAGTTGAAAGATTTCTTTATATTTCTGGATATTAAACCTTTATCAGATATGTGGTTTCCAAATATTTTATCCCAGTTTTTAGGTTTTCATTATATTTTCATAATAAAGTTTTTTGAAATGCAAAAGTTTTTCATTTTGATGAGTTTTCTATTTATCATTTTTTTTCTTTTGTTGCTTGTGTTTTGGGTGTAAAGTTTACGAAACCATTGCCTAAAACAAGTTCCTAAAGATGCTTCCCCACAATTTCTTCTATGAGTCTGATAGTTCTGGCCTTTATATTTATGTCTCTGATCCATTTTGAGTTGATTTTCATATTTGTTGTGAGATTAGGGTCCTCCATCATTCTTTTGCAAATGGGGATCCAATTTTCCCAGAACCAATTTTGGAAGAGACTATTCTTCCATATTGAGTGACCATTGCCCTCTTGTCAACAATCAGTTGAACATAAATATGGGGGTTGATTTCTGAACACTCAATTCGGTTTTATTTTGTCTGTAAGTACATCTATACGACAGAATCTTGCTGTTTTGATTACTATGGCTATTTAATAAGTTTTAAGATCTGGAAGTGTGAATCTTCCAACTTCATTCTTCATTTTCAAGATGGATGGCTTTGGTTATTTGTCACCATTTGAGAACTTAATTAAACTTAGAACTTGTAAATCAGGATTGAAAATGCAGTTACCTAACAAAGACTTGTGGAAAGTCTTACTGTCTGATGGTTTGGAACCCTGCTTACTTCATGCTGAATCAACAAACTTTTGGAGAGAGCTATATGAACAAAATCATGATCAACCTGGAATAAAAGCACCGTGGAAGGGAGAGATTGAAAGGAAAACAGCTTTGAGAGAAAAACCATGGAAGCTGAGATCTGGAATTAAGATATCTCTTTGGGCAAAGAGAGGAACCCCACCCATGTGTACAGAGAGGGTGAGTTTGCCCTGGCAGTTGAAGAGGGTGGATATTCCTGCCCAATGTTCAGGGAGAGTTTTGCTGCAGCAGAGTACAAAGAGGGTGGATCACATTCCCCAAGGATTAGGGAGGTTGAAGTCGCCACCTCACAGGTCTGAGAGCGTTGGGCCTGTCCCCCATGGATTAGGGAAGGCCAGATCACCAACTCGTTTCTCTGAGTTGGGCCTATATGCCAAAGGTTAGGGAGAATGTTGTCTTCACATCACTGTACTAGGGGTGTTAAAACTGTAACCCAAAGATTGAGTAAAGTGAGGCAATCACCTGAACACATTTGGAGGGTGAGGTTTGGAGCTTGGTTGCTATCCAGTGCTTGATGAGGGTAGAACAAAGAAGATGGTTGTTGGGTAAGCTTGTGGAAAGGGTTGCTCCCCATGTGGCCTGATGGAGAAGAAACCTTCATCTTAAGAATGACTCTCAGACTTTCACATCTAATGAAGTATTCCCTGCAAGTTTGCTGAACTGTAGAGGACCCATAACTCATGTTTCCCTCCCAATTTCTCCTTATGGCAATGAAAATGTTTATCCTTTGTCTGTCCATTTGTGTATTGGAAGCAGAAAATGGTTTTGTCTATCTTTGTCAATACCATGCTGTTTTGACCACTGTAGCTTTGTATTTGAATCTTTGTGTTGCTATGGTAAATGGAATTTATTTCCTGATTTTTTACTCTGATTATTCAAAACTAATGTACAAAAACATTAATAATTTTTGCATGTCAATTGAGATTATCATGTATTTTTTTCCTTCAATTTGTTAATGTGATGTATTACGTTAATTGACTTTCTTGTGTTGAACCATTGTATAAGGAATAAATCCCACTTGATATTGGTGCATAATACTATTAATATGCTGTTGGATTCTATTTTAAAGTATTTGCTTTGAGAATTTTTGCACCTATGTTTATTAGAGACTTTGGTCTGTATTTTCTTTTTGTTTTTGTAGTTTCTTTAGCTGACTAATGTGTTGGCAATTTTCCATCCTTTTCAATTTTTTTGAAGAGTTGAAATAGGATTGGTGTTAATTCTTCTCAAAATGCTTGGTAGAATTCACCTGTTAAGTCATCTGGTCATGGATTTTGCTTTTTTGGGATTGGCCCTCTTTAATTGCTTAAATCTGGGACATGGACCCAGTAATGGTTTGCAGACCTGTTTCCAGGGGCCTTGGGGAAGAAAGTTATAAAGGCCCCAAAAAGTCTCTTTTATTTACTTTTATTTTCCTTGCATGCACTTCCCTATTCTGCCACTAGATAACACTCTTCATCTGACCTCTCAGATCAAATCTTCCTCAGAACGTGCTTGTTATAATCCCCACTGGAAAATGTGACAAAGGATCTTGCCTCAGGACTATTCAGAGCCTCATAAATCAAACTTTCTCAGAAGCTGTTCTCCTTCTTTTGCCAGCAGCTCCCTCCCTTTTCCTAGGTAGGAAATAATTCCACTTCTCTCTGTGTCATCAACAACAAGTCCCAATCAGTAGGGAGGGTGTTTGAGAGCGTTAGCTCTCTTTAGTCTAGTACTGGTCCCCAGGACAAACAATGACATGGGCCCACCCAGCTTGGAAGATCTCATGGTCTCAACCAGCAGACCAAATTTGTTGGCCAAAAGCTGAATCACTTATAGACTGCATCCCTCTCTCTCCCCTTTCCTGTTGAAGTGGACTCCTGTGGTGTCCTCTGTTTGCAGTTGCTGGCTAGAGACCAGAAAACTCAAAGCTGTCTGCTCCAAGAGTGAGGTGATGGGCACTGGCAGTTGCAGCTGCAGGTTTTACTCACAAACTTTTTCCCATCAAGGTTCTTTTTTCTTTGACTCTCTCTATTCTGATTGGTGTCCAGCCATTCCTTGGCATCCCTTGTTACAGAACATTTTTCCAGGCCATTATTGCCTATCTTTTAGCTATTTTTCTGTGAGAGAAGTGTGTCTTGCATTGCTCTAATCCTCCATTTTTCCAGAAGTACCCACATTATTCTATCATAGTCATTGTATTTCAGGAAGTTTGGTAGTAGTGCCCCCTTATCATTTCTGATTTTCATGATCTGTATCCTCCTTTTTCCTTCATCAATCTTGCTAAATGTTTGTCAATTTTATTGTGTTTTTTTTTCCCAAAGAACCAACTTTTGATTTTGTTGCTGCTGTTGCTTTTTTAAAAAATATATTTTTTATTTATTTTTAAAAGATACTTAGGTTACATAAAATGTTACATTAAAAAATATGAGGGATTCCCATATGTCCCACTCCCCAGACCTCCCAGTTTCCCCCACATTAACAACTTTTTTTATTAGTGTGATACATTCATTGCAATTGGTGAACACATTTTGAAGCATTGTCACTAAGCATGATTATAGTTTACCTTGTAGTTTACACTCTCTCCCACTCAATTCTGTAGGTTATAGCAGGATATATAATGGCATGTATCTGTCAGTGCAATGTCATTCAGGTCAATTCCAAGTCCTGAAAATGCCCCCATATTACACCTCTTTTTCCCTCTCCCTGACTTCAGCACCTTCAGTGGCCACTGTCTCCACATCAATGGTATAATTTTTTTCATTGCTAGAATCACAATTAGTCTATAGTAGAATACTAGTAAATCTACTCTAGTCCATATTTTATTCCCCAATCCTGAGAATTCTGGGATGGTGATGCCCACTCCACCTCTATTTGAGAGGAGACTTCGTTCCCATGTAGCTGATGGATGGGACTCTCTTGCTTGCAATTGTAGACTCTCTCAGTTCCTTGGTGTGGTGGTTGTCCATATTCATCGTCTTGTTAGTTGTCCTGGGTGAGTCTAATGAACTGGAGAGTAGGTATTGCAACTCTGCTGAGGCTCAGGGCCCAACTAGCACATGGACAGACCAGAGATTAAAATCTCTTGGACGTACACCTACCAACTCCAGCACCAACTATTGGTTCAAATAAAAGGGACAGAAAAGGCATGTGTAGAGAAGTCACATCTGAGTCCAACCTTGTCACGCTTGGGAGAATAATCTCCAAAGTAGGGCCCACTAACTAGGCATCAAACTCTGGAGCTAACCACCATGACCATAGGACCTGGATGTCTCCGGAGCCCTCAGGAGCTGCACTGTTTGGGGGTGTTATATACTTTGGCCATCTGTGAGATTTTGCTGAGATATGCATAAGTGTTACCTCTCTGATGACCTCCCAACTCACTTTGAAGTCTCTTAACCATATAAACTAATTTGTCTATCTTTTCCCCCTTTTATTCAAGGTCTTTTTCCAATTGTATCACCAACCAGTGCTTGGTAGAAATCCCTTGGTGCCAGGGAGGCTCATCCCTGGGAGTCAAGTCCCTCACTGAGGGGAAAATAATACATTTATATGTTGGGTTTGGCTTAGAGACAGGCCACATTTGAGCAACAAGGAAGATCTCAGGAGGTAACTCATAAGCACCCTACAACACTAGGCTAAGTTGCAAATTCAAGAGCAAAAGACTCAAAAGCATAGTCATCAATATCAAGGGCCTATCAAGGGACCATCCTTATTTCACTGTTCATTGTACCTGTACTTAGGGGATTGTTGCTGTTCCATTAGAGAATGTTGCCGAGCTCCCCAAGATGGGGATTCAATAATCTTTTCATTGTTGTATGAATCTCTACCCACTGTGGCAATGCCCCATGAACATTTGAACATATTTATATACCTTATATGTATGCCCAGGTGAACTTCTTCCCATATATCCCCCATCACTGACACGCCACACCATTGGTCCTCCCCTGCCATAGTTGTAACCCTTCTGTGATCCAAAACTTCTTCAAAAATGAAGCCAAGAATATTGCCAAATTCAAGTAAGGGAAAAATTAATTTAAAATGAGAATTAAAATACAGAATAATTTAGAAAAACTAAAACTAAAATAAAGAAATTGGGATATTAGAAAATGAAAATACTTTTTAAAAATTAAAAAAAAAATTGACGTTTTGCCTTAAATCATGGTAATATCATTTGTCTTGTATGTATAGTGGCATTTTCTTCCACTTCTTCCCCAGTGTCTTACTTCTTTTTATTTTGTCTTCAAAGAAGTTTTAGGTCACTGTAAAGTTACATACAGATGCCCATATACCCTTTTTCCCCCTTCCCTATTAATAACCTTTTTACATGTGAATGGTACATTTGTAACAACTAATGTACAAATATTGAAACATAGTTACTAACCATGGTCAATGGCTTACATTATGGCTTACATTTCAGACCATACACCTTTATAAATTTTTGATGAATTTAATATGGCCTGTATCCATCATTGCAAGATCATGCAGAACACTACCATTGCCCCCTATATACCCCTTCTTCCATGTATTCTATTCCTCTCTACCATTCTGCTCAGAGCCCATGGCGACCACCAAGCTTCACTCCTTGAAGGACAAGATTCATAGATACTTGCTACAATGCTGAGGGCTTGACACATTAGTCTGTCCTCCCCGATTAGGAACCACCTATGGTCTCGACAGACACCCTTCCCTCTGTTTGAGAACATATTGGGCATCCCCACCGTGGGAGTCCAACTCCTTCCCACCCAATGTGTGGATCTCCCTGCACTGATGCAGCACTTGATGAGAAAATGATCACTTGCACATTCTCCAGAAGTCTGCCTCAGGTGTGCCTTGTCCCAAATGCCCCGCCAATCCAACACCCTAAACCAGTAACCCTTCCATGTCATATTGCCAAAAGAGTTTTCTCAACATTGTAGCTTCACCCACATACCCATTAATCCCCAGTGTTCACTGGCTGCCTCCTCCAACCCTGCCTCCAGTTCAATGGACCATTCAATGCATCCTCCCAACCCTATCCCCCTGTCAAGCTTGCACCACTCAACCCAATAGTATCCCTAAGCCCCTGTCATATCCCTCCACTGCATAACTACTCACTTCTACCTTATGATAGATTTAGCCCATATGGGCGTTGGCTCACAACCTTCTTCTGCCTTTCTTTTTCCTGTAAACATATCTTCCAGTCTCTAGCTCTCTGAGTCAGTTCAATTTCCTTAATTCATATCAGAGAGGTCATGTAATACTTGCCCTTGTCTGGCTTGCTTCACTCAACATAAGGTCCTCTGTCGGCACGACCTCGCGGGCTCTGCCGCCGATCGCCGAGCTGGGGGCCGGGCTTTACTGCCGACCACTGCTCACCGCTGTCTGCCGCCACCACCGATTGCCACACCTGGGGTGGTTCCCTTGGCGATCGGATGGTTGGGGGATAAAGGGAGGGGGGTTGTGGCCCACTAGGCTCAGGCATCCCCGAGTGCAGCGAGCCAAAGGCCGGGGTCTGCGTCTTAAGCTGCAGATGAGATTGGGGAGACGGACACTTCCCGGTCACCAGCGGACGATGAGCAACATATACAGAGACTATCACATACTCTGGAGACAAGGCTGGGCTTCCAAGTCCAACTTTATTAGGCGGGCTTTGATATTTATACAGAACGGAAGGGGTTGAGAGAAATGGGGGAAGGGTAATGCATACCGGGTGGATTCTGATTGGCTAGGAAGGGTTTATGACTATATAAGGTATGGAATGTGTATGAGAGAAAGGGGGCAGGGTCGAGCGGTGGTGGCCATCTTGAAACACATGGCAAGAAGAGATTGTTACAGATGTCAGCAGCCGATTGGCTGCGGTAGCTGCAAAGGCGTCCGTCCCTGGTTGGTTGCGGCATCCGGCGCCAAGGAGCTGTCCACAGTTGGTTGCTGTATTGGCGCCAAGGAGCTGTCCATGTCCTGGTTTTCTCGGGCAGCACGCTCAGAGCTTCCGTACCGCCCTCACCCCCCCCACACCTCCTTCCACATCTCCCCCTCCATTATTATAAAAATGGATGGGAGAAGTGGTGGGTGTAGGGGTTTTCTTGACTGCGCCTGTGTTAGGTTGCCCCCCTCTGGGGGTCTTACCCGTCATTGACTACCAGCCAAATTTTTCCAGGGGCTTGTAAAGGCCGCGTCTGTCCTAGGTTGACCCCCTCTGGGGGTCTTACCCGTCATTGACTGCCGGCCAGATCTTTGTGCATAATGGGGTATTTTGTAATGGAGCTTTTAAGCATAATGTGCACTTGCCCAAAGGCTGCTTTTTGGTTTGTTTCTTTTCGCTTGGTAGAGGGGAATGTCAGATGTATCCGAAGGAGGGGAGGGGGCAAATATAAACAATGGAGAGGGTTGGGGGAAACAACCAGATGGTGCCTGCTGGGAAAAGGGGGAGATGAGGGTTCACAGCTCAGTGTTCCCGCTCAGCGGTGTTGACCACTGGCGCTCTGGGGGCTGCAGCGACAGCCGTTGGTATTGTGGAAATTGAAGTTGGTAGTTTGAGTTAACAATATGCTCAAAATTTGTTTTCGGACAAACTTGACAATACAGGGAGCTATGAGAAGGAAAAAGAGGAAAGTTAAAAGAGGGGTAATAATGGGGGTCAGCCAAGTTGAGAGCAGGGAGTTGAACCAAGAAAAGAGTGATTGTTGTGCCCCATATTTGCTGACTAAATCATTGCGGAGATCAAACAAGGTTTGGACATTTTGCTCTACCACCCCAGACTCATTGATATAATAACAGCACTCTTCCTGTAAGAAAAGACAGGTTCCACCTTTTTCTGCTGTTAGGAGGTCTAGAGCACAGCAGTTTTGGAGAGCTACTTGTGCGATTGATGTAAGTTGCCTTTGCAGAGACTCCAGGGATTGGGCGGTAGAGTCAATGGTGACTTGTAATGTGTTACGGAAACCTTCGGCTGTGACTACAGTATGTCCCAGGGCACTGCCAGCCACTGAAGTGGCTACAACTGGGGTAGTAAGGCTGGCGCCTATAAGGACGGGGAGGAATGCTGCTCTTTTTTGGTGAGGTGTTGTTATAAGAGAGCTTACTTCGTATTTGGTGTAAAGGGTTAACTGGGGGACCAAAGAGACTAACAAGCAAGGACCGGGGGAAGATGTATTAATACAGGGGGTCAGGGAAAAATCGCACCAAAAGCAGAAGCCTTGTGGGGCGAATAGGGTGGATGTTACTGAGATGTTATTAGTGCATGAGTAGGTACTAGGATTGGGTGTAGAGTTAGAAGTGATATACCACGTTATGTTTTCTAGAGACACATCAAAAAGGGTAATGTTGTGATTAGACAGGCCGCTGCAGGCCATACTATTCATGGCATTTAAGGGGCCGCTATAGACGGGTACAGCTGCCATGAGCGGGCGGCCAAGGGAGGCGCACAGGAAGCAAGAGCTAGTGTTAGGTGCAATACCCGAGGTGTTGAGGAGGTTTAGGGTATTGGTAAGGATCTGAACCCAGGTAAGGGGCTGATAGGGGGAAAAGGCTAGTGCAAGTTGCTTTTCTGCCTTAATAATTTTTTCTCCAGTCCTTTCAATGGGGATGGCAGTTGGAGAGGAGCTAAGGAGCATGTATTGCCAAGCAATTTCAAAAAAGCTAGATGGAGTGAACCAGGTTAAATAAAAGGCAGCTCTAACTCCGTCCTACCACCTTTGATTCCAAGGGTCAGAGATTCGGATGTAAAATCCAGTGTGGTTTTGAAAAAATGTAGATAACGGATTTAAAGTAGAAATACTGGTGATGCAAGACCCCAATACGGGCAGTCTCCATATGAGGAATCATGCCCATTGTCAGTACAGTAGCTATTTTTCTGCAGGTGGGGGAAGCACAAGTATGGGCGAGAGAAACCAAGCGTCTTGGCAGGGTTGATGTGTATAGTGATGGGTGCGCTGTATCCTGTAGTAGGACAGGAGGCATTGCCAATAAGATTACTCATGGTTCGAGGGTTGGTGGGGGTGATCTCTCGCACAGAGAATGTCCAGGCAAAGATATTTTTTTCATCAGTCAGCTGCGGGCGTGAGAGGATTTGCAGGAGGAGCAGGAGGAGGAGGGGAGTCAGCCTCAACATTGCTAGATAAGGGTGGATCTGTAGGTTCCGAAGAAGATGCTGGCCGAACACACCTACTGGGTAGCCAGATAGGGTGCTCTGAATTTTCTGCAAAGACACAAGCAAAACCTCTTCCTTGGGTGAGGAGGGGATGGGGTCCATGCCATGTGCTGGTGAGTGGGTCTTTCCACCGCACTAATGGTAGTGGGGTGGGATTGCCGCTGAGGCCTCCCCAGTGGTGGGAGGACGGGGAGACACCTGCTTGATTAAAAGAGAGGAAATTCAAAGTGATGAGCACCCTATTGAGTATTTCCTTGGGGGTTATATCTGTGGCTTTTCCCCCCTTAGTGAGTTTTTTGATGATTTGTTTAAGTGTCGCATTGGAGCGCTCCACGATGGCCTGAC
Source organism: Cabassous unicinctus (assembly GCA_029593785.1). NCBI lineage: Eukaryota > Metazoa > Chordata > Mammalia > Cingulata > Chlamyphoridae > Cabassous > Cabassous unicinctus. The sequence continues at coordinate 2,701 of JAQZBX010000544.1, read as the reverse complement.
CTTGTGCGTTGTAGGGGATGCCTGTGACGTGAATGATTTTCCATTCTAGGCAAAACTTTTGGAAGGTAGAGGATGCATAGCAGGGTCCATTGTCTGTTTTTATTTTCCATGGCACGCCCATTGAAACTATGGTTTGCAGGAGGGCAGATATAGCGTGCCTGGCTTTTTCTCCTGCGGCTGAGCTTGCTATAATATACTGTACTGGGAGTAAGTATCAACAACAACATGTACATATTTCACTCTGCCAAACTCTGGCACGTGGGTGACATCCATTTGCCAAAGGGTATTAGGCCGTAGTCTCCTAGGGTTTATGCCCTGTGGTTGCAGGGGACCGAGTGGTAGAAAGGGGCTGCAGGAGCTGCAGGCTCTCACCAGGTGTTTGTATTGCTGATGCGACAGGCTCGGAAATAGTGTGTGTAGAGAGTGAGCTGACATATGAAAACGTGAGTGAAGCAACCTTGCCTGATCGACCAGCGAGGTGACGAGAATTAGAGTTTTGTCAGCTTGTTCATTCCCTCGGGTCAGGGGACCGGGAAGGTTGGTGTGAGAGCGTAAGTGCTGTAAGTACCAGGGAAGTCTCCGATTTTCCAGGATATATTGGGTGTGGCAGAGGAGATCGTCCAGGGGGGTGTGTTTGCTGTGCAGGACAGCCAGCAGCAGCACTCTGACCGCTTGGGCAGCATAAGCGCTGGCAGTAAAGATATTTAGTGGTAGGTTCTGGTGGTGTAAAAGAGCATTATAGATGGCATAAAGTTCGCCAAATTGAACAGAACCACTGTGCTGCTCCCTCCAAATTTTGTCTTTGTGGCCCTTCTGTTTGAGAATGAAGCAACTGAACTGTTTATTTGCATCAGTAAAGAGGAGGGGTGCTTCAGGAATCGGGGTGGAGGAAGGGAAAATGAAAGGGCGGTTGGTGCAGGGAAGCTGTACGAGGGCAGTGAGGAGTCGGTGTTTGGGAGCATGATTGTCAATCTTTCCTTGAAAGCCCTCTAATAGGAGTTGCATGTCTAAGTCATTTACGACAAGGTGGTCGGTCTGTTCTGCTGTAAAGGAGAGCACTAGGGTATCTGGCTCCACGCCGTAGAGGCGTATGGCTGTTTTCCGTAACTTTCTACCTAGTATGCAAACGGCGGTTACATGTGGAACAATCTTCCCTAGTTGGCTATAGGCAATATGGACCCAATACAGGGGGTTTGTCTGAAAGAGGACTCCAGTGGGCACCCCCTGTGTGGCCAGGACAACAGCCATTTAGGGGGCATTTGTATCAAACCAATCCAGGGCCAGGTCTTGTATCTTTTCATTGAAATTCTTTATGCAGGTCAGGGCAGAGCTAGTAAGAGTTCTGTGGCTCCTTGGGTCAGAGTTGCCTTCTAGCAACTCAAAGAGTGGTTTAAGCTCAAAGGTAGTCATGTTCAGGTGAGGTCGGACCCAGTTAATGGTCCCACAAATTTCTTGGAATTTCACTAGGGTGCAGGTGTCTGGGAGCTGAATGATTGGAGAGATAGGAGAGACTCTGTCGGATATACAATATCCTAAAAATTTGTAAGGGGAGCAAGTCTGAACTTTCTCAGCAGCAATCTGTAGTCCCAGTTGGTTAAGATTGGAAAGGAGCACTTTAAAGCAGGTGTGGAGATGTTCGGGGTCAGGGTGGGCTATGAGAACATCATCCATGTAATGGATCACCTCACAGTACTCAGTCAGTGGCTGACATAAGGTGGGGCTGCTTTTCACACCTTGGGGAAGCACAGTCCATTGAAACTGTTCAGAGGGAACTGCATTATTAATGGATGGAACAGTAAAGGCAAAGTATGGCCGATCCTCAGGGTGCAAAGGAATAGAGAAGAAGCAATCTTTCAAATCAACTGTAAAAATGTAGTTATTGCGAAAGACGGCAGAAGGGTGGGGAAGACCCGGCTGTAAAGATCCCATTTTTTCCATGTGTGAATTAATGGCTCTAAGGTCATGGAGCAGCCTCCACTTATTTGAGGCTGTTTTCTGTATCAAGAAAATTGGAGAGTTATGGGGGCTGGTAGAGGGTTCTATGTGGCCCATTGTTAGTTGTTGCTGAACTAACTCTAGAAGGTGTGGGAGCTTGGATCGAGGCAGTGGCCACTGGTCCACCCAAATAGGACTGCTAGTATCCCACCTGAGCTTCGGTAAGGTGGGTCTCTTAACAGTCATTAACGGTGGAGCAGCAGCCTTTACAATTGGGGGGTGGTTTCGGTGGTTAACATTACTCCAAGTTGGGTGAAGACGTCTCTGCCCCAGAGGGTGTTATCTAAGCGGGGCAGGACAAGAGGTTGAAATTTGCCTGAGCATCCCTCCAAATCAGACCAGCTAAGTGGGTGACATGTCTGTTGGGAGGTTCGCAGGCCCTCCACTCCCTGTATGATAGGGCCCACTTCCAACGGCCAGGAGGGGTTAACGTCCTTGGCGGAAAGGACCAAGACGTCAGCTCCTGTGTCTATTTGTCCCTTTATTTTTTGTCCCTCCACTGAAAGTGTCAACCATGCTTTGCTCTGGGTAATAGGGACTGTCCAATATATCCCGACCTGTTTGGACAGTTCACGGGGCGGGGCGTGTTCGGATTGCCAGCCTCTGCCACAGTGCTGTTGCATAAACCTTTTCATTCTGCAGGGACAATTATATTCAGGTAAAGGAGAAGGGCTGATGTCACTATGTGAGGAAGGCATAAAGGGCC